>PVLD010005264.1:0-14713 GCA_004027595.1 Dinomys branickii | reverse complement strand
ACTGAGAATCTATCTGCCTCTGGCTGAGCTGCCATATCATTCTGGGGACTTGGAGAATGCAGTTTTAGTGTCATGGTAGACTTGGAGTCTAGAGGACAAACAGTTAAGAAATATGCAGTAGGCGAGGGACTTTAGGTGGCCAATTCGTCTTTTCAAGGAATTGATTAGAGAGGTGTGGTGTAGTAGTAGCTTGGATTGGTGGAAAATACAGGTTGAAAAGATGATGCGAAAGAAGTGAAATAGCAAGGATACTGGAGGGCAAGGCATGCATGAGGACAGAGATGGGCTCAAAATTAGGTGGACAGTGGTGGGTTAGTCTTGAACCTGTAAGAACCCTACTTCAGATGAGATGGAGAAAAAGAGAAGGAAAGGAGAAGCTGTGACTAGAAGGGTTAGAATTGAGTAAGTTCACCAGGGACAGTCTACATTTTTTTTAACTAGAGTAGGAAGCACTGAAAAGAAATTCACAGACAAGTGACTCAGCTCTGGCGAGGCTGGCTTTAGGGTTATTGGTACACAGGAAAAATTTGAAGTAATGGCAGAAGTCTCTCATCTAAACAATACAAAGTGACATTTGTCAGGATATTTCTTCAAGCAAGAAGTTAGTTTATTGAAGTGGAAAATAGTGGTTTAAAACACAAAGAAGAAAGAATGAATTTAGGTTAGGGAAAAACTTTATGGTATATGCAGGAGGAATTTTTTGGAAGCCAGACTTAATGGTTCACAGACCAAATTCTTAAGAGAAAACTTGAGCACTTGAGCATTGAGAAATAGTCTGGTTTGATGCTACATTCAGGATTTAGTTAAAACGGAACCATCAAGATACCAGAAAATATTCTGTTAATAAGAGTTGTCTAGCAGAGATACCATTGCCTTAAATACTGCTCTGGATAAGGTTGTTTTCAATTTAATTATTTCTAGTAAGGTCTTTAATTGGAAGACAGTAACTTTTGGTATTTTAGCAGATTGTGATAGTGACATCAGAGTAACAGAGAAAAGGACTGAAGTGATAGTGTTTTCAGAGTGCGATACAAACTGAACATGGTGGCCCACTGCTATAATTCCAGCACTCTGGAAAGTTGAAGCAAGAGGATCACAACTTCAAGACCAGCCTGGACAATTTAGCAACTTAGTGAGACCGTGTTTGAAAAAAAAGTCCTTCCTGGTCTTTGGCTTTGCTTTTTAGTATTTCTGTTATCCCTAGTCAGCAACGGTCCAAAAATGTTAAATGGAAGGGTCCAGAAGTAATTCTTAAGTTTTAAATTGTGTGTCATTCTTAGTAACATGATCTGGCCTTATCTGGCTCCATCTACCTGTGATTCATCCCTTTATTCAGTATATCCATTCTGTTATGCTGTCTCCCTGTTAGTCACTTGAACATCTTTGTTATCAGGTAAATTAGAACAATATTGCAGTGCTTGTGTTCAAGGAACCCCTATATAATCTAAAGTCCTAAAGTGCAAGAGTAGTGATGTTGGCACTTGGGATATGGCAAAGAAATTGTAGATGCTTCATTTAAGTGAAGAGGTGATAATTATTAACATGCAAAGAAGGAACAACCTATGCCAAGGTTACTAAGGTCTACAGGAAGAAGAAACGTGTCTGTGAAATTGTGAAAAGGAGAAAAGAAGCTTACGTTAATTTTGCACTTGCACCTCAGACTACAAAACCTATAGCTACAATGTGTGGCAAGTACTTAATTAAGATGGAAAGAACATTAAATATGTGAGAGGAAGACATGAACAGAAAGGGTGCTTAATTTGAAAATTAAACTTTGTCATAAATATGCATGGATGGAAAAGACACATAATATATATGTTTTGTATTCTCAGTTTCAAGCATCCGCTGGAGGGTCCCAGAACATTTCCTTCTGGTTGAGGGGACTGCTGTACTGAGTCAGCATCACCTCATCAGCCCATTAGTGGGGTCTTTTGGGGTTTTCGTTGAAAGGTATCACTAAAGACTTGTCCAATCTGTGCAGCATATTTATTGGCCTAATATTCTTAAATTTGATGGTTCTCAGTAAGGTCAGCTAGTGCAAAATGAGAATATAGACTTCTTATTCAAAATGCAGGAAAACATGCTAGTAAAGGTACTTAAATATAAAGCTTTTTCCTGTCCCTCTTGACTTGCCATGGTGCTTATTTGCTACTTAATATCATTCTAAGTGAAGAAAAATTAAAAATGAAAACTGTGTCATGAATTAATTTAATAATTCCATTTAAAAATAAAACTTTAACATTTAAATTTTAAAAATAAAATTTTAACATTCATCTTTACTGAGTAATGCTGTGTTCAAAGGCATATATGAGAGCATTTAACCTGTATGTAGAATTGCTGAATCCCATACTTGGTATTTGGTGGTTTATATATCCAAATGTATGTTGTTTTTACCAGAACATTAGATATACTGCATGAGAATTTTTTTTTTTGTACTGGGAGTCAAACTCAGCACCTTGTACTTAACCAGGCAGGTTCTTGTGCCACTGTGCGATATCCCCAGCCCTTAGTTATTGTTATGCACATAATATTAGCACTCAATGTTTGCCTTACATGCTGTGGGAAAGACTGAAAGAAGGAACTATGGGTTGCCCTATTCTTTTCCTTCAGTGCCATCGTTTTCAGTGTAAGTGATAGGCTAACACAGGGAAGGAACATGAGTAAGAGCGGATAAAATTCCTTGGTGTTTCTTAGAAAGATACTGTCTTCTTTGTATAAGGCAAGTTTTGGTTTTGATGGAAGACATTGCCTCTTGGAGCCCTTGATACCCACTTCCCTGCTTGCTCAGTTGTCCCTGTGCCACACTTACTTGAATTGCTTTGAGTCTTTCTGAACACCTCTGCTTCTTAACTGGAATTCTGTGTTCTTGGAGCATTGTGAACGTTATGTAGATGGGGCAGCAAGTAAGCCTCTAGCCTAAGCTTGAAGAGAGAGGGAACAAGAACTAATGCTTACTTGGCTATTTTGCCCTGCCCTTTCACTGTGGCTTTTATAGATGTTTCTCACCTCAACATTGTAAGGCTAAATACCATTTTCATCTTCATTAATTTGGAGGAAACTACCACTTACTGGAAACATCTTTAAAGTTTAGAGCTTCTGACTCCAGGGCTGATCTGCTTTACTTAGGAAACAAGTGCATTTTTATAATTTGTACTTGTAATTTCTCAGTGGAACTAACTGTTAAGCATGGAGTAGTAGCACCAGCCACTTCAGCTTTGGAGTCCGATGTATCTTGTGTAGAATCTCAGCATAGTTCTGCTATAGCATTGTGACTTTGTTTCTCATCCAGCCCGAGCTCTAGTTTTCGCATCTGTATAATGAGAATAACAGTATCTACTTATAGGATTATAAGATTAAATGGGGCTAGTATATGTAAGATACCTAGTGAACTATATGACCCTATCATTATTAGAGCTTAGTAATTATTGATTCCTAGTCTGAAAGCCAAAAATGCAGCTTTTCTTTCTTGTTCAAAAGTGTCAGAATAGCTGGACACAGTGGTACATGCTTGTAATCTCAACTGATCAGGAGACTGCTGTAGGAAGATTGCAAGTTTAAGGCCAGCCTGGCAAGCACAGTTTCAAACTTAAAAAAAATTTTAAAAGGGCCGAGAATCTATCTAGCTCAGTGCCCTCTGGGTTCAGTCCCTAGTACTTCAAAAAAGAAACTTCAGAATAACTTGTTAATCTGCTTGAACTTTTGAAATTTTAGTATTACTTACCTTAAATGCCAGAAGTGTGGCTGCAGACAGAACAACTACATCACGAGGAGCAACTAAGATGGCGACCAGGTAGGAAGCAGAGGAGGAACCTCTTGGACAAATCCCACCTAGACTAAGAAATACAGCAATGTGAGACGGTCAAAAAGAGAAAGGTGGGTACCTTGGACCCAGGAAAGATCTAAAAATGGGAACTGAAACCTTTAGAAAGTCTAAACAAGACCTCTTCGGGTTGAAAGGAACGGAGAACCGCCGTGGCACAGTCGGAGGGAGGCGAAGCGGAGGAATCACAACTCCGAAAACACGTGGCCTCTGCCCACGCCCTAATTCCGGTACTTGCAGCTTCAGTTTCCGAGACCTACCACATAGAAGCTTCCCGGCTCGGCCAGGGGAGTGAGGAGTTCCGAGAGATGGTCAAAGAGTGGAGAGGAGAGTGCGCGCCCAGAAAAAGAGACAATGGCGGACGGGAGCAGCTATCAAATACAGGGAGAGGACGAGAAATTACAACACCCACGGAAACAGAAACCTGAACATGCAGCAATCTTCCTAACCGGCGCCTGGAAAGAGGGGAAAAAAAAGTCCAATTTGCACACAACTTGCCACACCCAGCTCTGCGTCTGCCCCGAGGCGATCCCTTCCCCCACCTCTCGGTTGGGTGAGTGGAACCCAGGGCCGCTGCGCTGGCTTCGGAGGGGTCGACTGAAGAGAGGGCAGGGGAAGGAGCGCGAGGACGGGTGGGAGCCACGTAGGGAGAGGAATCGAGTGGCTCCGCGCCCTTCGTGCTCCGGGACCAGGCAGGAAGGTGTTGGGTTTTAGCTCCCACCCTGAAATCTCATTGTGAACACGTAGAGACTAGGAGGTGGGTGCAATCAACACAAACTCCTGTCAGCAATCGGACAAAAATACGAACTTAAGGACTCACCCCAAACTATTAATAAAATGAAGAGGATCTCCTTCCAGCTTGCACATAGGAACCTTGCATGAACCCGTAGCAGCAGGTTGGCAGAGGAGCAGCAGATCGGTGGTCCGAAAAAAACAGCAACAGACTTTATCCTCCAACTCTATTCTAGAACTATCTCTAAACTCAGTTCACAAGCTGGACCTTCAATGCGAACATCGCTGGGGAGACTTCAAGCCCTGGTATCAAGCATTGTAAGTTGGCCTGAAGTCCAGCTGTAAGGGGTGGAAAATGGTACAGCTGGAACCCAGAAGCTGTGATCTCTTTAGTCGAAGCGTATTTGCATTGCAAAAACAGAATGCCAACTTGGTATGAGTGAAATCTTTCAAATATCTTAAATAATAGGAAGGCAAAACCTAACGACTTCTGGGCATGGTGGCACATGCCTGTAGGCCCAGCTCTTGGGAGGCTGAGGCAGGAGGATTACTGTGAGTTCAAGGCCAGCCTGGTCTACAATGTGAGTTCAAGGCCAGCCTGAACTGCAGAGCGAAACCCTCTCTCAAAAAGACAAAATCAGACTGGTGCAACCACTGTGGAAATCAGTCTAGAGATTCCTCAGTAAACTAGGATTAGAGGTCCCATTCAATCCAGGTATTCCTCTCCTGGGTAGTTTTTCAGAAGAACTGAAAACTTCATACCATAGTAGTATATGTGCACCCATGTTTATAGCAGCACAATTTGTCATAGCTAAATCTTGGAAACAACCCGAATATCCATCAATTGAGGAATGGATAAAAAAGATGTATTTTTATACAGCTTTTATACAGCTATAGAGAAAGATAAACTCAAGGCTTTTATAGTTAAATTGTTGCAACTAGAGACCATACTCATTAGTGAAATAAATCAGATTCACATGTATAAACATTGTATTTCCTCACTATTACAAGAGCCAGAAAGAGTAAATAAAATCTGAAAGGTACAATAGATACAGTGAAAGAGAAAAGAAATTGCTCAAATAGGAAGGAGCAGCTGGGATGAAGGAGGGGAGAGGAAAAAGAAAGAAGAGAAAAAAATGTATATGTATTTTACAGAATAGCTAGGATGATTGTACTACTACTATCTGTTGGTTTATTGAAAGCAACTGTTAATGTGTAATTGATCAATCTTACATGCCTATATCTGGTTATCAGTGCAATAATTTTGAAGATAACAACCATTGTTAGTATCCTATCACCTTGTTTTGAAATTCTGTATCACTTTTATTGTTCTTTATGCTGTTTTATGTATTTGTTTTTGTTTCTTCTTTTTAAAATGAAAACCAAAATATATATGTATATACAAGGATAGCTGGGATAGGTGTATTGCTAATGTCTGTGGTTTATTGAAAGGAACGATACTGCTTAAAAATTTTTTTCTTGATCAATTTTGCATGCTTAATCTGGCAATCAGAATGACTGATCTGAAAATAACAATATGCAGTATAAGAACAATTGTTGAACTCCTACCAAATTGTATGGTGAAGCCCTGCATCATTCCCAATGTTATTTATTTATTTTTTTATTACTTGTAACTGTCTGATCAATCTTATATTCTTACATCTGGTAGACTGAGCAACTTTGTTGAAGATAACAGTATGTAATGTATCAACCATTGTTAATTCCTATCATTTTGTTTTGAGGTCATGTATCATTTTTGTTGTTTTTGTGTTGTTTTGATTTTGTCTTTTTTTTTTTTTTTAGTTTTTTTATCTTAAAAGTAAAGAAAAAAGACAAAAACAAAACAAAAACCTAATGACCAGGGACAGAGGCTTTGCTAAGAATAGTTACTGTCTGAGAATTACATGAGCTTTTTAAAGCACCCCCCCCATGTGTATGCAGTTGACAGGCATAAGATTAGTGAGAGATGTTGAACTGATGGCCGTATCCTGTGACCCCCTTAGCCATTTGTCAGCTGCTCTTCAAAAATTTTGGTCAGCATCACAGTCTTGATTGTTTAGAGACTTGGAGAGAGAGGGAGGTAGGGAAAGAGGGAGGAAAGAAGGGAGAGAGGGAGGGAAGGGGGACAGGAGGGGTGGAGGGGCGAGACCTTTGGTTACTACCCTAGTCAGAATCTCGTGCCGTTCACTGATTGTCTGTGTTCCTATGGTCTGAAGTATGAAGGTAGAAGTTAGAGAAAACAAGGGAGGCAAGTATTGGGGGGTTTTTCTCCCTAAGCCTCAAGAAATGCAGGGACACATTTGTAGTTCTGTAGGAGAGAACCCTGAGTGAAGTACAAATCTGCCAGTCTGACCAGAACATTGACGAGTTAGTTGTGTGATCCTGGGCAGGCGTTTAACCAATTATAAAGTTAATGCAACAATGGCAGGCCAGCCTTCACGGGCAGGGCTTTCAGAGTCAAATGTTATCAGATATAAAATGCAGTAAAATAGTACACAAGGGCCTAAATTGAAAGCTGAGTTTTCATTTGGAGCATGTTATGTGCATTTTTAACATTTTGAGCTTTTCCTCTAACTTCTGTTGCTATGACAACTCTCACTCCACTCCGTTTCCCTGACTGGTGTGGAGCATATATGAATTTTCAGTAGTTCCAAGTGGATGGTGCTGTATCCTGGCAAGGCTGTGCAGGAGCTCCTGAGTACTGCCCTGGCCTGTGTTGACCACTACTCTCTTCAGGATACAATAAGTATCTGTCAGCTTCAGGCATTGTGTCCTGTCCTTAAAAGTTTGAAATGTTGGAAGTAAAATGTTTATGACCCAGTTTCATACTTCATGTATAACTGTTTTCTCCAGATAACTTTAGAATGACAGTCTGCTAGGATTTGAGGCTCTAAAGCATGTCTGTGTTTGTAATTGTGAAGGCTGGCATCCCTTGTACTGGTGGCAGTTCACGGTGTAACATGATGTTGTGGTATGTATGTTGTGTCTTCCTGCCCTGGTATGAACTTGCAGTAGTCCTGTGTATTATTTAACTCTTATTGACTGGCTTTGGTGGTTGTGCATAACATTATCTGAGCTGATTATTAAACATTTGCAGCTTTTAGTTGAATGACCGTATGACAGGTATTTTTCGAAGACTTATCAGCCTTCATTGAACCTCTGACAGCTCTCAATATATTTTAAAATAACTTTTTCCTCTAGATAGCTGCCCCTCTTGGATTGGGTTCACTAGAAGTGACTCTGAGACCAGGAATTGGGTGCTGAAAGATTTTAGGAACTATACATGTCAGGAAGGAAGGAAGGCAGTTTCAGCCCTGCTCTGCATCTTCGATGACTCTTTTCAGTTGTCCTGAATTGAGGGATGGGGCTGGACCTTTGTATGTCTGCACCAGCCAATCACTGACAGCTGGCCATCCTTCTGGGGCATCACTTTGGGCAAGGTCATGTCCTGCATCTGGCTGATAGACAGTCTGGGCAGTCTGTGAGCCATCAGGAGCCACGTAGGAGAACGCTGACACTGCAAAAGGAGGTGGAATGGAATGACACAGTGCCCACCACCCTGCCCCAAAGAGTCTAACCCCTTGAAAAAGAAACAAAAATAGGGAGCACCAGGAATTGGCGTATGGTAAGTCCTTTTATCTGCAATGTCAGAAAGCCTTAAATCCCACCACAAAACTGAAGAAGAGATCATACCTCCTTTGTTAATTACTAGCCAACAGATTTCTGACTTCGTGGAAGTTCATGAGGTACTTGGGTAATATTTATACCTGAATATGGATTAAGTGGGACCAGGTTCTACACTTGCGAAGTGACTGACCCCAAATGGAGTCATTTTCCCCAAGCACGAACTGTTGCATGTTGAGAATATTAATAATTTTGTACATATAAAGGAAATTGTTTGTGGAATATTTGACTTACTTTGAATTTACAGAACTGGAGGGTCATCAACAGAAAAGTAGGCAATGAGTAAGTCATAGAAACTACTAAATGCAGAAACTTCTAGGGCACCCTGGGCAGTTATAGGAGAGCATATTGAGTTCCAGAAGCTGATGTGGTATTTTAGTCTTACTTGGGGGTAGGGTTTAGGAGTTCTGTTACCAAAAGATAGGTCAGTATGCCTTGAGGATGGGGGACCAAAGGACTGAATCAGCTTTCTGGGATTTCCAAAAACCACTTGCATTCAGCAAATTTCTGAACTTTAGCATGGGTTGTGGTATAAGTGGGATAAGTAAACAATGCCAGAGTCATACATAATTATATGTAATCTCTTTTCTGATTACAGATTAAGTCATTTGCAAAAGTGAACATAGTGCTCCTTCTGCATTTTATACCTCTGAGTAAGAGAAGGAGGTGGTAGGCTGTGCTTACCCATTGTTTGTCTTAATAGTTTGGGTGCATTATAAGGACCAGAGGTGTGGAAGCTTGAAGTGAAGGTGTGTTTTGACCAATGAAGCTGGCTCACCAGTAAGGCCCCCACAACTCCTAGATAGCTCTTATACGCTTTGCCTTGATCTGCATTGCTACCCAGGAACTCTCTAATGCCAAATTGTGGAAGATACTGTTACCCTGTTTCCATTATGGATGTAATGGAAAGAAAAAGAGGTCACTGTTATTTATTCAGAACAGGAACAGACTCAAGCTGCCATGGTGATGTTTTATACAAAAATACCCGTCTCTGAATCTTTTGGAAGGATGTAATGATTTGTTCTTTAGATGTGAAATAGATGATTTGCCAGCTAGTTTATTGAATTGGCTAAAAATAAGACACTATACAAAAGAAAATGCTCTTAAAGTTTGCTCAGACGAGAAGAAAATTAGCATACAAATTCTGCCAATGGCAAAATTTGGATATATGCACTGTTTTTCAGGAGCTTTAGACTTGGATGGTCTTATCCTGTGTGATCCCTAGAATATTTGGTGATGATCTGAGAGTACAGAGTAGGAGTGCTAACTTGGTGCATGTGTTTCTTTCTCTTCTCCATTTTTCTAATATTCCTGCATATGCGCATATACTATTGACATTCTGGAGTTAGGAGATTACCTATTACACAATTCAGATGAGTCTCCAGCTGTGCCTTTTCATTTTAAGTCACTTCTGCAAAGAGTGACAGAAATGTTTCCTGGTCAGGAAGTGTGGTACTGTGCAGACAGAAATGACTGGTAGGAGAGAAACTTTTGAAGAACCAGAATTTTTGAAAAAGGATGAAGGAAGTCTGTCAAGAAAAGCAGAAGCAGAAGTGATCTTAGAGTGTTACCTGGAAATCTGGGAAATATATTAAGACAAAAAATGGAAAAAAGTAAACAACATTGTTGATTAAGACTGGCTAGAGTCCTAAGAAAGAGGCAGTAAGTACAAATTGGTCTTGGAAACCTACAGAAAATCTCACTCCACCCAGAAATTCCCTGTTCTTCTATCCCTCTACCTTGGCTGTTCTTCTACCCCTCTACCTTGGCCCTCCTCCTCAAAGCAGGGGGAGCTTTGGTTCTCTTAAGCCAGTGTTACTTAATGTCCTTGAGAAGAAGGAGATAGTGGGTAAGGGCAGGATTTGGGACCAGCAGACTTCTGTCACTCAGGTAGGACTTAGGCGTTGGACCTCAGAAAATGAGTTATTGTGAAAGGTTAGTTGAGCGTAAGTGCTTAAAACTGTTCATATTACATGCCAGGAGTCATAACTAAATTTGTAAAAACCACCTTCCTATGATCTCAAACTGCCCCATACAAACTTTGAACCTGAGCTCAATTTGAGCAGGGAGGTAGACTCTACATAACCCCACATGGATGCTGGGCAATAATCCCAGGATGTGAGTGGGGTGTTTAAAGCAGCTGCATATTCTTGGAAAGTGCTCTGGGTGTCCACACACTGTCCCTGCGGAGAATTCCTCTATTTGTAGCCCCTAATCTTTAAAAAAGGCTGCCCCAGCTGACACATCTGCTTGTTACACATAATAGCTTAGAATTTATGTGGGATAATGGACTGCTTTGTAAAATATACAGAAATATTTATTCAGCTCCTAAGCATCTCCTAAATATTAAGCGGACCCAGAAGAATGCAAAATTCTAAGGCATTTTATAGTTATGTTATTTGTGTTTATTCCACAAATTGTGCTAAGAGTTTGTATAGTTACACTATTTGTGCTTTACCGTGGTGCTTTAAAAAAAGATAGATAATATTACCACTTTTACAGATTAAGTAATTTTCCTAAGATCAAACAGATAATACCTGTTATGGTTTGAGTGTGTGTGTGTGTGTGTGTGTGTGTGTGTGTGTGTGTGTGTGTGTGTTTTCTGAGACAAGGTCTCCCTATGCAGGTCAGGCTGGCCTTGTGCTCACTTTGTAGCCCAGGCTGGTCTTGAACTTGGAACAATCCTCAGCCTCCTGAGTAGTGGGATGACAGGCATGCGCCACCACGTGTGGCACCGTCTGGTTTGAATCTTAATTGTCCCCCAGTAGCTCATGGGTTAAAGTCTTGTTTCCCAATGCACCAGTGTCCAAAGATGGATCATGAAGTTTCTGACCTTAGTAATGTATCAATTCATTTATAGATTCATAGCTTAATGGATGTGAGGGGAGGAGCTTTGTTTAGAAAAGTGAGCTTTCTTGCTTCCTGGCTACTATGAGGTGAGGAGCTCGATCTTCCATGTGCTCCCTGCCATGATTTTCTTCCTTGCTATAGGTCAAAGGCAATGTACCCTGCCAGCCACAGACTAAAACCTCTGAACCTGAGGTAAAATACATCTTTACTCATTTTAAGTTGGTTATCTCAGGTGTGTTCTCACAGCTACGGAATGCTAATACGACATCCTGTTGCATTGACTGTAAGGCACCCCTAGGTATAAAAGTCTCCCAATATAGAAGATGTTAAAATGTGTAAAGATTTTTTTCATTAATGTGTTAAGTAGCAGACATGGGATTCTACCCCATGTCTGTCTGATTTCAAAGCTTGTGGGTTTTTTTTCTCCCTATCCCACACAAAGACTAAACTGGTGAAGATAAAACAAACACAAATAAGAGAGGGTAGCAATAATAATGTGTTATTGGCTGCTGTAAAATAGCAATGTGTTAATGTGCTTTAGTTTTGAGAGCATTTTTAATCTTTATAACCACTCTGAGTTGGAAAGTACTATCCTTTTTTATAAAGAAGGAGGTTGAGAGACATGTACTTTTTTCAAATGAGAATGGATACAGTTTTCCCAGGTCAGAAAGCTAGAGTTACTAAAGGTCAATTCTATACCATGGTACTCAAGTTTATTCATAATCATGACAAACCTGGTCTGGTTCCAGAAGGGTGTGATCTGACATAGGAGTGGGTGGTCAGTGTTGTCTAGGAGCATCTGACCCAGACTTGTGGGAGATAGAAGGGATTCCCAAAAGGGGGTGGTGTAGGCACCAGCCTAGGAGTTTACTGCCTGACTAGGGGGCAAACGAGGATGAAAGACAAAAAGACAAAATTAATTTGGAATGCAGGGGCTGGGGTCTCTTTCCTCTACTGGACAAAGGGCCCAGACATTGGCTCACCTCACTTTTATTTACTTAGATATGGGAGCAAACAATTAGAGTAGCAGAAGATTCATCTGCTTCCTGTTATCTATAGTATATGCTGGATCTCAGCTGTGTTGACATTTCCCTTGATCTTGCAGTATGCCACCATGCCTGCATGTTGCCAAAGGACCACAGTTGACCATTTCTCTCCTTTGAGTTCACAGAGAAGTTCAGTTAGGCCTTCATTCTCATTGTCTGGTCTCCTACAGAGTGGCACCTAAACTGAGATGAGACTGTTAATCTCTTTCTAGTCATTATGCAGCTAAAAATAATCACGGTTGCTTTACATTACAGACTCCACTAGTCTCATGTCTCTAAACCTGGCTTTAGCTAGAAGGATCTGGCTTTATTTATAATTTGCATCATTTCTACTTCCTAAGAACAAGTAAGGTGGTTTAAAAAAGAACATTATAAATGAGGCAGTTATTGGGGAGTGAAGGGAATCGCTGCACAGATGTTCTTGGGAATACAAAAAGTAGAACACTTACTCAGTGCCAATTAAATGAAATTTCAATTTAATTTGAAAATAACAATAAACTTTGACAGACTCTGGTCCATAAATAAAGATTAGAAGGCACCAAGAGAACTTGTGGAACACAGTATCAATCTGAGTAGCAGACCTTGTTCCAGGTACACATCTGCCTCCTCAGGAACATCTGTTTCCTTGTCTTTAAAGTGAGGGATACGGGGTTAAATATTCTCAAACTTTTCAGACTCTAAAATTCTTTTGTTTCAAACATTCAGATGTTGAGGCCTTTGATCTTTGAATTTTGATGTCATTGAATTGAAATAGATACTATAGTTTAAATTCTGACTTTCTATAAATTGCATTTCAAAGGGAAAGTATTGTGGCCCTATTTTCTCCACTGTTTTGAACAAAGATTTGGGTTTGAGAGTGATGTCTATTTGCTGCATTAGAACCACTAACCAGCCTAGTTGTCGTGAACTCTAGCCAGGATTGTTGTTACAAGTATAAGGTTATCAGAGGGATGCCCGGGGCAAACCATTCTGTTGCTTCGGGAGAGTTTTAGCTGCAATTACTAAAGACATGGCTGAATGGGAGAGGAAGAATGTGCTCACATCAAGTTCACTGTACCAGAGGCAGAATTGTAGCTGTGATTACAAGTCCATGTTTCGCAGGGGAAAAAGATTTGACTTTCCTTCAGTTGAAGGCTGTTTCATTACTTCTTTCGACAACTCTGAATTTACATTATGGAAAAAAGTTATTTAGTGATACTTGTTAAAGCACAGTAAGGCAGACTTTATTCAGAACCATCATGACTAGTGTGGGGGCCAAGGCAATGTGATCTTTCAGTGAGGAGAGAGAGGGTTCAACACTGATGCAGCATGGGCAAATAATAGCCAAGGTATAGGTGAGTGTCAGTGGATGGACAGTTTGTAAGACTTAAGAGGGATTGAGAGTTATGGGGGATTCTGATAATTGACTGTCTTAGTTACTTTTGTTGCTGAGACAAACTACCCAACACCCAAAATGAAGGAAGGAAAGATTTATTTAGCTTACAGTTTGTGGAAGTTTCAGTCCATACTTGGCTGGTTCTGAGGCAGAGCGGCACATAGCAGAGGGCAAATGTTCTTGGCCGCAGAGCACAGCAAAAACAACCAGCAAAAAAGGGAGGAATGGCCGCAAGCAGCTTCTTTCCTTCCTTTACCTTGTAAACAGGCTACCCCCACCCAGGGCGTGTAGTACTCACACAATCTCCATGCCCTCCTCTTCCACAGGCTCAGGATGTATACAAAGCAAGCACTCTGGCTTCCTGCTGAGTCACTCAGTCAAACCTCTAGACTCCCCAAGTTGACACAATGTATCAACCATAACATTGACCTAACATCATTTTGCTGAAGACAGAGGACCACTAGCTAATTGGTTTCCTATAAATTTGTGACCTTGAAATTATGTAGAAAGCAATTTCTGTCTAAAATTTATCTGCAATTATTAAAAAAATACAATTTATCTGTAGTGGTAGTAAAAGGCTACTAAGCAAGCTCCTTGATTACTTGAGGCCTTGTGCTTAGTTGAATCAGCATGTGTAACTACTGGGGGTGTTATTCACATCTCTCTGATTTGATCCTCTTGGTAATTCTCTGGATTCTTAGTATATTTTTTTCCTTGGTGGAAAATTTTATTTATTTCTTTTTCAATCAGATTTTATTGGTACATTTTAGCTATACATAGTGATCACATTCGTCATAGAGAGTTTGTACCTGTACAATAACTTTACTCTTTTTTCTCCCATTCCCTTCCCTCCCCTTCCCTCCCCTCCCCTTTTAGAAAAGCTTTGTTTTCATTTCTCACTTTTTTTTTCTTTTTTTTATTTTAAAAAAAATACAAGTACAAAAATATATTGACAAACAGACACCAATTAGCATAAAAAATAGTACAATCACAACTAATCTATAGAAAAGGTGATATGATCTCAACAGTGGTTATTGCTTTATCCATTGATATCTTCGAAGTGTAAATATATAAGCCCATATACAGACATGCAAATTTAGTCAGACAATTAATCCTCTCAACAACAGAAAAAACACCAAAACCAAAAATCCAAAGACAAAAAACAAAACAGGCAAACATCAACAACAGCAAAAACAACAACAACAA
>PVLD010005263.1:0-114427 GCA_004027595.1 Dinomys branickii | reverse complement strand
AAATTTGCATGTCTGTATATGGGTCCATACATCTACAATTCGAAGATATCAATGGATAAAGCAACAACTACTGTTGAGACCATATCACCTTGTCTATAGATTAGTTGTGATTGTACTATTTTCTATGATAATGGGTGTCTGTTTGTCAATATGTTTTTGTACTTTTATGTTTCTAAAATAAAATAAAATAAAATAAAATGCACTACAGACTGTAAGAGATTCTAGCACCACTTAGAGCACAGAGCAGGGGCCAGCACACCATGACCAGTGGGTCACACCAGCTGGCTGGCTTTTTAAAAAAAAATTACCACTGTATTGGAATATAATTCACATGCCATGTAATTCACCCATTTAAAGTAACAATTTAGTGGTTTTTAGTATATTTGTAGATATGTGCAACCATTGCCAAAGTCAATTCTAGGGCGTTTTTATCATCTCCAAAAGAAACCCTTCACCTATTAGCTATCAACCTCTTATTTCAAAGCATCTCATCTCTAGGCAACCATTGATCCACTTTCTGTCTTTGTAGATCTGCCTATTCTGGATGTTTCCTATAAACGCAGTCACGAAAGATGTGATCTTTTATAAGTAGTTTCAGGAACTTGGCATATTTCATGTGTGTATCTATACTTCAGTCTTTCTCATGACCAAATAGTATTTCATTGTTACATAATGCATCAGTTTATCCATTCATCTCTTGATGGACATTTGGGTCTATGGACATGTTGGCAGCCATGATTAGCACTGCTTTGAGGGTTAGATGTTGATGTGGGTGATGGGGTTCCAGGTGGGTTGTTAGGTTCTTGTGCACAATAAGGAATTCGACATGGCATATGCCAAGACAGAAAAATCTCCAAAGCTCCGTGAGATTGTATTAGACAATGGTATACACAGAGTGAGCAGGTTCGCACCAGCAGAAAGTGGTACAAGTGCCCGATGCGTGGGTCTACGGCGCCTCTCAATGGGGCTTCCAGGGCGTGATTCACAGCGTGATTGACAGGGTGCTGAGTCAAGTTGGCTGTGTCTACTGCGCATGTCCTTTCCCATGATTCACTCTGCTATAACTGGATGTGTGAGATGTAGTCCACACGCATGAGCCTTCAGTGGGCTCCCAGGAGAAGAAAGGTTACTGTCGGTCTTGCCAGAGAATTGGGCACACGTGCATCCTGCTGTGTGGGATTTTTCTGGGACTCCTTATTTCTCCTATCTCTGCCTCCTGGTAGTGGCCTTAGGACAAAGTCAGGGAGTTGGCCGTGGGGCATGGCCCAGGTTCAGGGGAGTGTATAGGAGTCGCCCCGCCGCCCCAGGGGTACCATCTGTAGTACACAGACAGGTTTGCGCGAGGAGCCCTGCTTTCACTTTCTTGGTTAGATCCCTAGGAGTTGCAATTGCTGCTCCTATTTTTGTAAACAGTGTTTTATCAGCACGTTTGACTCATGGGTAGAGTGCTTGGGAATAAGTAGCCCACCTCTCTGCGCCGGCCCATTAATCTCTAGATGAGCTCCACTGGCCAGACCCAGCTGGAAGCAGAGGACTAGGAGGTCATTACATGAACAAAAGAGGCACTGAGCACGCAAAAAATGTAGACGCAGGCTGTGGGGGACAGAGGCAGACATCAGCATATAACTCCAAAGGGGAGGACATCCCGTGGGAAAACGGGCCTAGTCTGGGACTGAGCAAACGGAATGGCCCACACATGCATGAAAAAGATACTCACATTCGCATTAGTAGCTGGAAAAAGGCAGGTGAGTCCTGCAATGTGGCCAAGTCTAGCATGCGAAAGGTGCAGAGGTAGAAGAAGCGGCCCTCCTGCGTATTGCTGGTGGAGACACGAAATGTTACAGACCTTTGGAAAGCCGCAGCTCAGTTTCTTGGGATTTACTCCACACAAATAAAGACTCAACAACAAAGGACTTATGTGTAAGAAAAGATGGCATCACATTCCTAACTGCCCATTGGCATGTTTCGAGGTACTTTTCCCTAGATTTGGAGAAGCCAATTCAGCCTCCACTGCAGCCAAGATATAGCCATTCCAGTGGGCTGGAAGTAGATGCATTCTGGGATGTGTCTCCCAAGTGGTGCCTGCAGACAGCTCCAGTCCTGAGGACTGTCACACCCAGAGCAGGGCCCGGGGCTGCAGGGTGGAGTCCTAGGTATAGAAGTGGCATAGGCAGGACAGGAGGCGGCTTGTTTGGACCAAAGCTGGTGACCGTCAGGCTCTTCCATGGGGTGGGCTGGGGCTTTGGTCCTAGACACCAAGCCTCATCTTAATCAAACAGCATCAGCTTTTTGCCTCTGAGCACCCTGAATACAGCTCTGTTCCCAGGGCTGGGAAACAGGACACAGAACATGACAATCAATAAGGTAAACACTAGTCTGGGGTAGTGGCCCATGCTTGATAATCCCAGAATTCTAGGAGGCTAAGGCAGGAGTATAGCGAGTTTAGGCCCAATCCGAGCAAATTACCAACTTAGCAAGACCCTATCTGGAAATAAATAAAAACTGTCTGGATTGTAGCTCAGTGTGAAGGCCCTGGGTTTGATCCACAGTAGCAGAAAACAAACAGACAGACAAGGTAAAGACTGCATAAATGGCTATGTCCACGTGGTGGAATAGTATGCAACCACTCAGAAATATTCAGTAGAGTTGTATGAATTGGAACAACATCCAGGAGGTGAGGAAGGCAAGGTGCAGGACGCTATAATATTATTTTAAATGATTTTTTATAATATGTCACTGTGGATTAGAAGAGTTGCCCGTGATGGGACCCTCAGCAGGTAAGGTGTAGGGAGAAGTTAGGCTCCCAGCCCCTCCTCCTCCTTCCTGTTTGCTTCCTGGCTTCCAGGAAGTAAACACATTCTACTACTGGGATTCACTCCACACCCATGGGGCCAGGCAACCAGGGGCCAAACTTTCTGAAACCCTGAGCCAAAATAAACTTGTCTGCTTTATAAGTTTACTGTCTTGGGTGCTTTCTCACAGTAACAGAACGCTGACTTTGTTTCCCAATAGCCTCAGTTTAAGAAAAGAAAAAGAAACCACGACAAACTCTCTATACATAAGCATACCCAGAACTAGCCACACAGCACTGAATGAGAACAGATCACCAGGAAGGACACAGTGGTGGTTGACCTGCAGTGTGGGGAGCTAAGACACAGAAAAAGAGGAGCCAGAGAAGAAAGCAAGCTGACTGCTTAATACAGTGTGTAGGTGCATGGTAGGTAGAGGTTAAAAGATTTTAAACCAAAAAGTTGGGGGCCACAGTATTGGACAGGATAGAGGGGCCCCGGGTGCTGGCAGAAACACCAGTGGGAGGCCATGGCTTCCACGCAGGCAAGAGGAGATGGTGGCCTGGGCCACGGGGTGGCCGTGGATGGGGAGGAAAGGATGACCATGAGATGCACCCAGCAGATGGATGGACTGGGACAGGGAAGGGCCAGTGAGGGGTGGTGAGGAGGGGAGGCTTTGAGGATAAGTCCGCGTTACTAACTGGGCAAGCCTGGATTCCCCCTCATTCCTCTCTGTGCTCTCCTCTGTGGAACGGCTGCAGCGTGCAGGCAGGGCACTCGGTCCCGGACACCTGAGGCCTGGCCTGCGCCCACTAGTTAGCATCGTTACATTCCCCTCTACTCTGTTAGTGCTCACCCCCTGCACAAGAAAGGCCCCTGGGAGCTCACTTGAAAACCCCCAGATGGGGTTGTGGGGTAAAAAGAATCCTCCACTGTTGGTGGAGTGTAGACTGGTGCAACCTCTGTGGAAATCAGTGCAGAGATTCCTCAAAAAGCTGGGACCAGATGTCCCATTGGGCTCAGCTTTCCTCTCCTTGGTCTCTTCCCAAAAGAATTAAATGCATCACACCACAGTGATATGTGCACACCCGTGTTTATAGTGGCACAGGTTGTAGTAGCCAAACCTTGGAAACAGCCCAAATCCCCATCAACCAGTGAATGGATAAAGAAGATGTGGGGTTTTCATACAATGGAGTACTACTCTGCCACGAAGAAGGATAGACTTCAGCCATTTCCAGGTAAATGGATGTACCTTAAGACCATACTCTTAAGTGACATAAACTGGACATACAAGTGTAAATACCATATCATTTCTCTGGCATGAGAAACCAAAAGTGTAAAAAAGGACCAAAGTGCGTAATAGGTTTTGTGAAATAGGAAGAAAATGTTCAAATGGAAAGGGGAACAAAGGAAGGGGGAAGGGGAAAGGAAAGAAACGTTTAAAAAGAGAGAGAAAAGAAGGAAAAAATGGAAACAAAGCTTTTGTAAATGGGGAGGGGAGAAAAGGTTGAAGGGAGGGGAGAGAAATCAAGTTTTATATGATGTGCAGGTACAAACTGTGGTGAATGTAATCTCTATGTATATCTAACATGTACCAATAAAATCTGATTGAAGAAAAATAATTAAATAAATAAAACCCCCAGGTGGGCCACGGTGCTTCAGAAATACCACCCAGTGGGTGATAAGAGCCCTAGAAGGGGCTTTGGGGTTTCCAGGTGGGGCTTCGCTTAGAGTGTTCCCCCAACACTTGGGAGGAAGTGGCTTGTGAAGGGTGGGCGCGATTTGGACACACAGATATGGGCAGTTTGTTTTCTCAAAGGAAATTCTTCCCATTTTTAAAGGATCAACTTGAAGCCTGCCTTCCAGCCGCCTGGGTCCTGCTGGCTGGAATGAGGCTTGTTTTCCAGAGCACACTCAGCCCCTTCCCAGCAGCGAGGCCGTGTGCGGTGGCCGCCCAGCATGTCTGCAGGCCTTGCCCACCTCTGAGGTCTGAACAGCCTCTCCCGCCTTACTGCCCCGGAGCCAGCATCAGCCCCCCAGTGGAGGTGGTTCTGGGAGCAGGGCATGTGTGCTGAGCTGCAGGCAGTGGCACACCTGTAAGCCCAGCTACTCAGAAAGGCTCAGGCAGGAGGACTGCAAGTTCAAAGCTAGCCAGGGCAACATAGCAAGACTCTCTCAAAATTAAAAACAATAAGAGTCCTGGAGATGCCACTTGTTGGTAGAGCAACCCTGGGTTTGGGTTTGATCCCCAGTGTTCACTGAGGAGGTATAACCAATCCTGCAGCTAATTTTTGTGTAACAATCCAGTACATTTAATCAGGAGACTTAGCAACATCCATATGCTTATTTTTCTCTGTTCAAGAACCCAGCAGGCACTTCCCAGTATCTTTACTTCCTGAGTCAAGCCATGAAAACTTGTGTCTTAGAAACAAGGCCTAACAGTTTGTGTACGAAACCTTTACCATGTGTTGGGTGCTGTACAAAGTGCTTTGTGGGCTTTATCTACATAGGCTTTTGAGGTCTGTTTCACTACCGAGAGAACAGAGATTTAGATAGACCAGCAATTTCAGTAGGAACAGCAGAGTTGAGCTTAAAATCCCAAACATAAGTGCTGCCCCCCACATACATATAGAACTATGTGGACGCACACACATACAGAGTCCCCAGGTATGTAAAGTTAGAGGTTAGTCTTAGTGGGCTCGGGGACCACTTGAGCTGACAAGCCAAGTCCTTGAGTCCATGAACATAAATTATTCATTTAAATTTGCCCAAATAATATTTTATCATATATATATATATACATATATGTGTGTGTGTGTGTGTGTGTGTGTGTGTGTGTGTGTGTGTGTGTGTATTACGTTGCCTTTATCCATCTATCTGCTGACAAGCATTCTGGTTGCTTCTGTTCTTGGCTTTTGCTTTTTTTTTTTTTTTGAGACAGGGTCTCGCTATGTGGGTCAGGCTGGCCTTGAGCTCACTTTGTAGCCCAGGTTGGTCTCGAATTTGCAATGGTCCTCCTGCCTCAGCCTCCCAAGTGCTGGGATTACAGGCATGCACCACCACACCCGGCTGTTCTTGGCTATTGTGTATAATGCCGTGGTAACCAAGGCAGAGTGTAAATATCTCATAGGATACTGACTGGTAATAGGATTGCTAGACCATATGGTAGTGCTATTTTTAATTTTTGAAGAGCCTTCATATTGTTTCCCATAAGGGCGTGCTTCAGTCAGATTTTTATCATGGGGATGAAATACCTCACATATACAACATTAAGCAGGCGAGGTTTGATTCAGAAGGTCCAGTTCATGGTCAGCTGGCTCCAAGCTGGAGGAAAGCTACCCACCTCATGACATTCAAGAGCCAGAAAGAGCAGGAAGGAGCCAGAGAGATGAAAGGGCAGGGGAAAGGATATCTCCTTTTTTTGATGGAAGGCCCGCCCTCAGGGCCCACTTCCTTCTGCCAGGCCTCATCTCCTAACATGATATTCAGCCAGGAGCTCATGAACAGATTAGCCCTGCAGTGGGGTTAGTGCCTCACCATCTCAGCGCCTTCCTCAGCTCGAACTCCGGACGCCTGAGACTGTTGTGGGGACATTTTAATCCAAATCATAACACACTAATACTAATTTTCATTCCCACCAACAATGTTCAGCGTGTTCCCTTTTGTCTATATCCTTGCCAACACTTGTTAGGATTTATCTCTTTTTTTTCAGTGCTGGGAATGGAACTCAGGGCCTTGCGCCTGTTAGAAAAGTATTCTGCCACCTAGCTACACCCCAGGCCCATCTTTTGTCCTTTTGATTGTAGCCATAGTAACAGGTATGAACTGATACCTCATTGTGCCTTTGGTTTCATTTCCCTGATGGTCAGCACCACTGAGCACTTTTTCATGTTATGGTTTAGCCTTTTCTTGATCTTCTTCTGCGAAATGCCAGTGTAAGTCCTTTGACCGTTTTTTAAATCAGTTTATTTGTGGGTTTTGCTATTATGGTTTGAGTTCCTTATATATTTTACATATTAAGCCCTTCTCAGATCAACGGAATACATCACCTCACTTATATGAGGAATTTTAAACGGTCAAAGTCATAGGCGTACAGGATAAATCTCAGGTAATCAGGAGTGTGAGAACTGCCTTTCTTTGTGGCAACTCTCAGCTATGGTAAGGATTTTGTAGAACAAAGGCTCTGAATGGATCATCAGAGAAACAATAAATATAAAGTTGTTAGCATTTAATATTCCATTCTATCTGGATGTAGCAGCATGTGCCTGTATTTCCTGTGCTTCAGTAGGCTGAGGCAGGAGGATTACATTTAGGGAGGCTGAGGCAGGAGAACCTCAAATTCTGGTCCTGGGCAAATACAAAGTTTTTAAAAAATTAAAATGCTGGGGATATACTCAGTGGTACGACACACTTGGGTTCAATCCTCAGTACTGGAAAAGGGTTTCATTACTTTTCTCTCTCTTCTTTCTCTTTCCTTTTGATGATTAAGAACCAGACTTTGAAGTTCAGCAGATCTGAGCTAAAATACTGGTTCAGCTACTGACCTTCAGGAAGCCACTTAACCTCTCTGGGCTTCAGTTCTCACATCTACAAAACTGGGACAGTAACAGACACTATTTCATTGCTGTTTAAATGCATCAGGAAATTCGCACAAGGAACTTGAGCACAGTGCAATTGTAAGGTAAATATTCAACTAGTGGGTAGTCAGTATTATTAATCCCTCTGCCTCTGAATCTATCTGAAAGTGGCCGAATGACTTCGGCAAGGCCCTTTCTCCCTGGGCCCCAGTTTCCTGCTGTGTGGTGAGCACGGTCTGGCTGTGTCAGCATTTCCGAGTGCTGCACACCCCGGGATTTCTTGCATTGGAAAGTGCACGTGTGTTACCTTCAGTTACGAGTATACTTTGATATAAAGAGAAGAAATAGAACCAAGAGCACACAGGATTTCATGGACATTGCTCGCAGTGAAGCTAAGTAAAAGGCAATGATCTGAAATAAAAAGCATTAATTAAATGACAGATCAGGTGGTACAGATCTGGCCGAAGTTGGAAAGGAGACCTGTGAGCAGCTGGGTCTGGGAAAGCCTGGGCAGGGTGATCTGGCTTTGATTAGCTGGCTACCTGGAGCAGCTCTCACTTGGTAGGGGGCCTGTTGTATTCCCTCTGCCCGTGTGTGCGAGTGGTCGGGCTCCTCCGTGTCTCATTGCCAGGAGCTGGGGCTAATGCCCTTTCAGTACGCGTTGCAAAAATAATGTCAATAACTCATCCTGGACTTCAAACATGCCACCTCAGATGTATGGCGGGAGATTACGGGTTCCCAAGAAGCAGCCCCCCGTCATTCCCTGGCTTACAGGCTTGCTGCAGAGCCGAGGTCAATGCTTTGGTTTTATGGGCAGCTGGGACACGTGACTGGGCCCCAACTCCTTTGCTTTATGGGATGTTTACACATTCCTGGTGAGAAATGGTTTACATTCTGGGCTCTGAGCACACTCCTAAATCAGCTGCCGGGCTCTTGCGGTTGGAGTGAAAGGGATCTGTGTGTCAGTGGGCACCAGAAGGCAGAGGAGAACAGAGAGGCAGGCGGCCGAGGCCTGGGAGGGCCTGCTGGGCCCCCAGGTTTCCTGTCCCTGGCACCTGGAAGCCGTTGCAGAGCGGGTGGGGAGCTGCGCAGGGCTTGAAATGGGAAGCAACTGAGGGGGACACATGCGCAGTTATGCAAGGTGTCCTGGGCTCTCACTCCCTGCGGACAGTTGGCGCATATCACCTCGTTGAGTTCCCATCGTGGCTTTGGGAGCCTGGAATTATTCCCATTTTTGGATGAAGAACCAGAGGCTCAGAGAGGTGAAATGAGTTGTTTTCAATTCTGCAGCTGGCTCTATAGTATCTGAGAAGGGTCCAGCTCTGCCCTGATTGAGGCAAAGGTGATGGTCTCACCACTCTGCTCTCCAGTCACCGGGGCTCCATGGAAGCCGTTTGGGCTGGAATTCAGAAGATGCCTCCTGTCATGGGGCAGGAGGATTAGAGAAGGCAGCTCCTGTCTGGTTTTCCCCTGACTTGGCTAAGTCACTGTCTGAGAATCCTGTGCTCCAGAGCTGACCTCCTGGAACCGGTGCCAGGTCCTTTGGGAATCCCCTGCAGAAGTCCAGGTTACCCCATGGGCCCCTGCCTGGCTCTCCTTTCCACCCCATGTGCCTATGTCCCCCCGCCAAACCCCTTTCTTCTCTGGGTCTCCCTTCCTCTTCTTCCCCTCTGCACTCTGCGAAGCCCTCATGTTCCTTCATCTTTCTGTGTTTGGCTCCTTGGCCCCAGCCGTGCCCTCAGCAGGTGGATGGATTTCTCCTAGGAAGCCACTCGGATGGCTGGGGTGGCGCTCTGCTCCCAAGTACCCAAACCATCGAGCTCCAGAGCATTTGGCCATTCCCCAAATGACACGGCTTCTAGCCCCTTCCTTATACTGACAACCGCTTCTGAGGGCAAGGCAGGGAGGCCACCCAGATTTGCACAGTGGAATTAGCGAGCATCAGGGGTTGGGGAACCTTCTTCTCCCTCTGGAATGTGTGCAGACTCTGCAGCAGGCAGCCCTGGATTATAGTCCTGTTCCACCCTTGAGACCTTTGATCTCTCTGAGCTTTGTTTTCTCTTCTGGAAAACTGAAATAACAATTTTGTGGATAACCAAGCTTTTCCCTACACGCTTTCTACCTGGTATCCCAGTTTCCTCTTCTACTCTCAGACTATGTGGTTCAGGCGTAATCTCACCTTGGAGTCAGAGGCTGAAATCTCTAGCACTTCCTTGACACTACTCCACACCTCTGGTAATTGGCTCAGGGACAGGCATGTCACCCAACTTCAGCCAATGAGAGGTCAGTTGTGAAAGGACTGCCGCTGTCTCTTTTCAGTGGGTGTGAAGCAATGAGGGTGTGCGACATGGAGTCACCTTGGCTGTTGCTCTGATGGAATAGCATTTCAGAGAAAGGAAGAGCCCACAGAGCAGAGGCCAGGAGATAGCAACATTATTTGAGTGCCAATGTTAAGATGGGACTTTTCAGACGCATAAACCAATGAACTCCTGGTGAAAGATTAGGAACAAAAGTAGCCACACTTCTCCACCCCTCCCTGGATCCATGTTCCTGCAAGACAGCTTTATAGCAATTCCCATTGTGAAGTAGAATCCGTTTTCTCACTCCTGGAACCTGGGTTCGATCTTGCAATTTGCTGTAGCCATTAAAACATGGCAGAAGCGATGGGCTGATCTGGATCCCAGGCCTCAAGGGCCACTCACATTCACTGTCTTAAGTGTACACGAGAGAATAAGCCAGGGCCAGCTCACGAGAGGACCAGAAGCCCAGCCTGGACGGCCTTCAAACTGCTGGCTGCAGACACACGGAGGAGCCCAGCCAAGATCAGCAGAGCTGACCACAGCACACCAGCTGTCTGTGGCTTTAAGTGTCACAGTTTGGAGCAGTCCACGCAGTAATAGCTGATAGATCCCTGTGATTTGCGTGCACTAATCCTGGCTGGGTTACATGTTATTTTTAATCAGAAAATCCTAAATACTGCCCCCGTACTACCTATCGCAAGGACTGCTTTGGAGAGTAAAACAGCCTTGGCAGCGTGCCTGGCCTAGTAGGGGTGAGTGGCAACAGCTGTCATCACACAGGGCCCATGCCATGTGCTACAAGGCACTTGGGAGGAGACCACGGGATCCAAGTTCCCTTCTCCTGGAAGCGAACCTCTTAAGTTTCCTCTGAGAAAATGAGCTGCTGCTTTACTGGTTGAGCTGAATTGCTACTTTAAAAAGTCTTCAACAAAAGTTTCCCATCATTCAGCAACTGCCCCTTTGTTATGGATGGAATTACCTAACCCCTAGTGAACTCCGAATTGCCCATGCTTGGAGATAGAGGCTCAAAAAAGGCCATTAAGTTAAAATGAGAGTATCTAGGTGATGACCTTTCTTTTTTGAGACAAGGTCTTACTATGTAGTTTAGGCTTGGCCATTCTCCTGCCTCAGTCTCCCAATTGCTTGGATTACAGGTGTGCACCACCACACCCATCTTGTTGTCCTACTAAGGAAAGCAAATTGGAGCACACAGAGAAACAGCCAAGATGTGCACATGGAGAAAAAAGGCCACATGAGGGCCCAAGGAGGGGAATGGAGGAGAAGATGCTGGACATGGTTAACTGCAAGCTTCAGGAAGCCACCTCCACAGCACCTTGACCTTGGAGTTGCAGCCTTGCAGCATCCAATCTGAAATGCTTTGTTATGGCAACGCTGGCAAACTACTGTGACTGCCTCATGTTCCTCTCTGACAAGTTACTCTATTTCCCTAAACTCAGCTTTCTCTTCTGTAGGATGAAGATTAGAAAACAGAAACCACCACCGAGGGCAAGGAGAAAATGAAATGAGACGGGACTCATAGCGGAGCTACTCAGGGCCTGACACAAGATGAAACTACACACTAGATCAGCAGTCACCAGGAGTGTGCTGTTCATTTATGCGTAAGCTTTGTTTCTCAAGCAACACATTTTTTATGATATCAAAAGACATGGGTGTTTACTATTCAAAAAACTTAAAAATACCCCAGAATGTTTTTTAGAAAGTTGTATTAAGCATCAGCCCCTTTCCCACATGTATGTAGGCATAAAAAATTACCTCTATACTGAACATTCTACCCCTGACTTCCTTCCACCAGTAACAGATGGGAAAATAGTTCCCAGGGGGTTGTCTTCTTCACTGTCCATTATAACCACATTTCACTGAGCAGGGGTAAGGAGAAACTAAACTGAGTCTCAAAGAGAGCGGCCCTGCTTCCTTTGGGGACACAGCCAAGCCCCCTCATTACGGGCGGGCGCCCCTTCCTGGGCTATGGTTGGAAGAGCTCCCCGCCCCCTGGCTGGCTGGTGCCCGCCCCTTCCCGCCCCCAGCCCACTCCGGGACTCCCCCTGTGCTCTCTCGCTCTGCCCTTCCCAGGTGTTAAATGAGGGGAATTTCAGTCTGGAGTGAATGTTTACAGCTTACTTGAAACCCTTAAAAATAAAAATTCATCATAAACTGACAGTTCCTCACATTTAACTGTGCAAACAGTGCCGCTGCAATATTTGAGCTTCGCCTGAATGGGCGTTCTATCAAAACCACATGGGCTCCCACCTGGCTGCCTCTCGGTGACTGCTGAATCTGAGGAAATGCTGGCAGGATGTTTATTTGGGCTGAAGGCACAGACCTTGCTTGCTCTGAGCCACCTTCTGTACAGAGGCCTTTGTGTTCCTGGGTTGGCAGGACTGTGCCCTGGTCTCCAAGGAGCTCCTCCAAAGACCTGGTGAGCAGTTGGCGGTGTGGCCTTCAGACTTGCCCAGTTTGTACCTTCAGAACCATACCGGATCGCTCTGTGCCTCAGTTTCCCCATATTCCCCATCTATAAAATACGTGTGTGTGAGAGAGAAAAATGATAACAGTTCCTCCTTAGCATGAGGGCTAAATGAGCTAAATTAGGGACCCTGCAACAATGCCTTGAACACAGGGTGTCCACACATGCGTTTGTGTGCACATGGGTGTACGTTCACCTGCATTCCTAGGAACGGAATTTCTGGGTTATAGAGTAGATAGCTATATTTTACCTTCAAAAGAAATTTTCAGAAAAATTTCCCGAGCAGCTTTCCCATTTTATATCCCAAGAGAACCGCAGGAGAGTTCCAGGTGCTCCACTTCCTCCCCAAGACGTGATGTCATCTGTGTTTTCAAGTTTCGTGATTCTGGTATGGAGCGAGTATTTCATACTGGCTTATTAGTTTCCCTGTTCTGTCTTATTGATATTGAACACCTTTTCATGTACTTCACTGGCCATTTCTATATCTGCTCTGTTCAAGTTTTTTGTCCTTTTTATTTTAAATTCTAGTTATTTAATTGGAGTCTTTATATGCACTCCATATCTTGTCAGATATGTGTGTTATATCTGTTTTCATTCTGTAGATTGCCTTTTCCTTTTTAATGGTGTCTTTTGATGAACAGAAGTTTATATTTTTGATGAGGTTCATTTTATTGATGTTTTTTAAAAGACCATTTTTTTAACAATTTTAGGTTGATAGCAAAATCAAATGAAAAGTTCCCATATTCCCCTCGTCTGCCCCCTTTAAGCAACATCCTATACCATAATAGTACATTTGTTGCAATCCATGAGCCTGCATTGACATTTTATCAGCCAGTGTCCATAATTCATATCACATCACATCCTTGGTGTTTTATATTCTGTGGGTTTTGGCAAATAAATAGTGACGTGCATTCACATTGTAGTACCATACAGAACAGTTTCACTGCCCTAAAAATAATCTCCCTCTGAACTCCTGGCCTGGAAACCACTGATTTTTTTACTGTCTCCATAGATTTGCCCCTTGTGGAATGTGCAATAGTTAGAATCCTACAGTATGTAGTATCCTCAGAATGGCTTCTTTCCCTTAGTAGCGCATCTTAGGATTCTCCATCTCTTTTCATGGCTTGATAGCTTATTTCTTTTTAGGATTAAATAATATTCCACTATGTGGATGTACCACAATTTATTTATCCATTCACTTACTAAAGGGCACCTTGGCTGTTTCCAAATTTAGGCAATTGGAGGGCTGGGGATATAGCTCAGTGGAATAAGCGCCTGCCTAGCAAGCGCAGGGTCCTGAGTTTGATCCCCAGTACCGCCAAATTTAGGCAATTGGGAGTACGGCTGCTATAAATATTTCTTTACAAGTTTTTGCCAGGACAAAAGATTTCAGTTCATTTGAATAAATACCAAGGTGCACACTGACTGGATGCTAAGGCAAAGTATGTTTAGTTTTGTCAGAAACTGGCACTGTCTTCCACGGAGACTACAGCATTTTATATTCCCACTAGTGTCGCATGAGACTGCCTGCTGCTCCGTTTCCACCAGCCCTTTGTGTTTGTGATTATTTAGATCGGAAATGCCCCCCAAAGTCTCAGGTTATTAGAGATGGGGCTTTGGAAAGGTGGTTGGGTCATGGGGGCTCTGCAGTCCTCAGTGAATGAATCCACTATTGAGCTTATAGATCAATGTTCTGTGAGGAGACTGGGCCTGGGTGGAGTTAGTAACTGGGACTATCACAGGGAAAGGTCTCGCTCTGTCTCTGTCTCACTGGCTCTCTCTCTTTCCTTCCTAGCTCCCACAGGTTGGGCTGCCTTCTCTGCCACACCCTTCCACCACGCCGTATCCCCCTGGGAACCAAGCGACCATGGACTGAATCCTCTGAACACCACAAGCCCAAGTGAACCACTACTCCTTTAAGTTGTGTCAGGTGCTGTGTTGCAGTACCAGGAAAGTAGCTAATGTAGTGTTCTTATTTTTTTTATTTTTTATTTTTTATTTTTATTTTTATTTGCGGTACTGGGGATCGAACTCAGGACCCTGCACCTGCTAGGCAAGCGCTTATTCCACTGAGCTATATCCCCAGCCCTCTTACTTTATTTATTTTAATGTAGTGTTCTTAGTACTGTTGGTATTTTGATAGGTATGTGATGATATCTCACTGCTGGTTTTAATCTGCAATTGCATAATGACATAGGGTGTTGAATATCTTTTTATATGTTTATTTTCCATCTGTGTGACTTCTTTGGTGAGGTGTCTTTCAGGTATTTTTAAAATTAGGTTGTTCGGGCTGGGGATATAGCTCAGTGGAATAAGCGCTTGCCTAGCAAGCGCAGGGTCCTGAGTTCGATCCCCAGTACCGCAAAAAAAAAAAAAATTAGGTTGTTCATCTTTTATTTTGGAGTTTTAGTTCTGTTTGGATAGCAATTATTTATCAGATTTGTCTTTTGTAAATGCTTTCTCCAAATACTGTAGCTTCTTTCCTCATTTCCTGGAAAATTTATCAATTTTTGCCTACTATAGATTTTGTCTAAGAGTTACTTGTCTGTCTAAAGTTCATGAAAATATTCTCCTGGCTTTCACAGGTATAAACATCGTATCATCTCCCTAGTGTAAGAATCTAAAAGAGTAAATAAAACCCAAAACATACAACAGATATTATGAAAGGGAAAGAAATTACTCTAAGGAAGGTACAACTGGAATGAGGGAAAAGGAGAAAAAGAAAGAAGAGGAAAAAATATATACATGGACAGCTGGGATAATTGTACTGTTCCTGTCTAATGGTTTATTGAAAGGAACAGTTAATGTGAATTTTCTAATTTTTTTTTACCAATTTTACATGCTTATATGTGGTAATATGGACAATAAATTTGAAGACAACAATATGCATTATAAGAACCATTGGTGACTTTCTACCATCTTGTTTAGTGAAGCTCTGGGTCATTTCTAACTTTTTTATTATTGTTTATTCTCTTTAATAGCACGATCAACCCTGCATTCTTACATCTGGCAACCCGAGGAACTTCGGTGAAGATGACAGTATGTAATATAACAGCCACTGCTATCCCTATTGTTTTGTTCTGAAACCCTCTATGAGTTTTATTGTTTTTGCTTTGTTTTCTTTTTGTCTACATTGTTGGTATGTTGTTATTGTTCTTTTTTTATTATTCTCTTTAAAATAAAAAAGAACATATTCTCCTGGCTTTATAGTTTTTGCTTTTATATTCAGATCTTTAATCAATATAGAATTATTTTGGGGGCGTAGTATGAGGCAGGGGTCAAGATTCATTGTTCTCCATAGAGAAGTTTAGTTTTGCAGTATAGTTGTTAGAAAATGTTTCTTGTCAAGTAGCCTTTTATGCCCTGTTGAAATTCGACTGAACGTGTGTGTGTGTGTGTGTGTGTGTGTGTGTGTGTGTGTGTGTGTGAAAGTCTCTTTACAGGCACTGATGTATCTTGTTCATCTATCGTTGGCCACCACCATATTGTCTTGATTATTGTGGCTTTATAGTAACTCTTAAAATCAGGTAATATAAGTCCTTCAGCTGTATTCTCCTTTTTCAATATTCATTTCAATATTCTAGGTTTACATTTCCACATAAAATCTAGAATTCATTTTTGCTTTAAAAATCCTGCTAAGGAGGATCACTCTAAGTTTGAGGCCAGCCTAAGCCACACAGTGAAACCCTGTCTGAAAAAATAACCCTGCTGAAACTTTCATATTTTGTTTTGAGTCCATAAAAAATTTTGAGAGAATTAAGAACTCAACAATAGTAAGTCTTCCAATCCGTGAACATGGTATAGCTTCCCATATACTTAGGTTTTTAAAAATATATTTAATCAATATTTTATTATTTTCATTTATTTTTGTTAATATTTTGTAGTCTTCAGTGTAGCTAACAATGCATCTTTTGATTAACTTATTTCTAAGAACTTTATGGGCTTTTAAAGCAATTATTAATAGTACTATTTAAATTTTTTTAATATAAATTTTTTTAAATATAAAATTTTAAAGCAAAATTTTATAAAGTATACATTTTATCCTGCATAGATAAAAATGAACCCTTTGCTCTGAGTTTGGTAGTTTTTTTGTAGATTTCTTAAAATTTTCTACACAATTGTATTATCTGTCTATAAAGACACTTACTTTTCTTTTGATTTTATACATTTCTTTTTTCTTGTCTTACTGCAATGACTGGAGTAGCTGATAATGCTTAGTAGAAGCGAAGGAGAACATCTTGGCATTGTAATTTTGAAGGTAAAACATTCTGGTTTTTTATGTTTTTTATGATGTTAGCCATAGGATTTTCAGACTGGAGAAGTTCCTTTCTTCTGGAAATCATTCATCACAATAGCTTCTTGGCCTTTTGGCTAAGATCAAATGTAGTATCTAAAAATTGTTCATTTTTTTTTAATCCTTAGTAGATAGGGAATTTTGTCATATATTCTATAACGTAGGCGTCTCTGATGCTATGATTTTTCTTTCTTTACTAATATGAAAAATCAAGCTGTTTATCTTTTGAATGTTGAACAAACTTTGTATTCTTGGAATAAATTTCATTTGATCACGATGTATTATCTTTTTAAAAATAATGGTGATTTTGATTTACATTGTTGTTGTTGCTGTTGTTTTGCTGTTGTTAAGGATTTTGTGTCTCCCAAGAAATCTTGGTCTATTTTTGTTTTGCTTGTTTGTTGAATTGTTTTTAAATTTTGGAATCAGGATTATATTGGATCATAAACCAAGACTGAAAGTGTTCCACACTTGCTTATTTTCTGAAAGAATGTATATAAAAATGGTGTTATTTCTTCTTAAATCTTTTATATAAGTTACCAGCAATACCATCTGTGTCTAGATTTTTCTTTAAGGAAAAGTTTTTAATTAAAATTTGATTTCTTTAATAGACATAGGGTTATTAAAACGTTATACTTAAACTAGTTTCCTAACACTAATTTGTCTACTTTATTCAATTTGTTGAATTTATTTGGTAGAAAGTTTTCACCGTTACCTGTTAATTGTTTTAATATCTTTAGGATCTCTAGGGATGTCTGTTATCACTGATGTTGGTAATTTATATATTTTCTTTCTTTTTATCAGTTTAATTAGATATTCAATTTTATTAATTTTTTAAAAAAAACTTTTGCCTCTTTTTCTTTCTCCTTGTATTTTGTCCATTTCCTATTTTATTGATTTCCACCCATATGTTTATTTCCTATCAGCTACATAATTTGCATTTAATTTGATCTTCTTGTTCCAATTTTTTGATTTGGAAGCTTAGGTTATTTTAAATCTTCTTTTCTGATGTAAGCATTATGGGTATAAACAAACATGAAGCTATGAACCTTAAGAACTTTCACTGTCCCTGAAATTTTGATATGTTGTTTTTTCTTCTCATTCATTCCAAATGATTTTCTTTTATTTATTTATTTATTTTTTTCCAGTACCGGGGATCGAACTCAGGACCTTGCGCTTGCCAGGCAAGCGCTTATGCCACTGAGCTATACCCCCAGCCCCCTCAAATGATTTTCTTTTTGATTTTTTATTGGTATGTGTTTGCAGTACAAAATACATGAGTTTATTACACTCGTTTCTGAGAAATCAGTACATGTACATGTTGTCATTTTTATATCCATTTTTCCACCTTCCTACCTTCTCTCTCCCACTTCCACAGATCCCCTCCCCTACCTCCCAGAGCCTGTCCCTGTTTCCTACCATTTTTCTTTTATTTTCCTCTGAATTTATTTATATTTTAGATTTGTCATATAAGCAAAGCAATGGAATAATTAACATTCTGCATACGACTTGTTTCACTTCATGTTACAGTCTCAAGATCTATCTATTTTCCTACAAATGACTCAAATTTATCCTTCTTCATGGCTGAATAATGCTTCATGGTGTAACTCTACCACCCTTTATTTATTTATTTCCCTGTTTTAGGGTATTAGGTTGCTTCCATGGTGTGGCTTTTATGAATTGTGCTGCTACAAACACAGGTATGCATGTATCACTACACTGTGATGTCTTTAACTCTTTTGGGAAAATACTCAGGAAAGGTATAGCTGGGTCAAATGCAATTTCTATTTTTAGTTTTTTGAGGAATTTCCTTCTACCTTCTACAGTAAATTATTTTCAAATTTCACTTATGGCTCTTCTTGATCCACGGGATATTTAGAGATATGTTAATTTTCAGTTTTCAGAGATTTTCTAGCTCACAGTTTTTTTTTTTTTTTTTTTTTTTGCGGTACTGGGGATCGAACTCAGGACCTTGCACTTGCTAGGCAAGCGCTTATTCCACTGAGCTATATCCCCAGCCCCCAGAGATTTTCTTTATATCTTATTGCTTTTTATTTCTAATTTAATTCCCTTATGGTCACAGGATATACTTTTTTAGTCCTTTGACATATTTGGAAACCTGCTCTATAGCTCAAGAAATGGTATGTCTTGGTAAACATATGTTCTTCAAATAAGTGTGTATTCATTAGTTATTTAGTATAGTGTTCTGAAAATATCAAATGGGTCAATTTGTTTTGTCATATCAATCAAGTATTCTATTTCCATATATATACACACAAATATATATATATATGAAAAGGATATTTAAATGTACGTGCATACTGTTGATTTGTCTTATTTCTCTGTCACTGGTTCTTTTTTATTTCATCAACTTTAAAGTTTGCTGTTGATATGTACACATTAAGAACTATTCTCTCTTTGTGCTGCATTTAATCTTCTATCATTATGAAATAATGTTATTTATCTCCGGTAGTATTCTTTGTCCTGAAATCTTATCTGTTTGATATTAATATGTTCATACTGATTTTCCTATGCACTTTGTTTGTGTTATACATTGGTTCATCTTTTTCTGTTCAACCTGTCTGTCTTTATACTGCAAGAGTTTTTCTTATAACAGTTTGTATTTGCCTGTAGCTCTTACATCTACTAGACAATCTCCTGCATCTAAAAGGTACATTTAATGTAATTATTCATAAGTTTGAAGTCGATCTACCACGTTGCTATTCATTTCCCCATTTGCTCCTCAGTTCTTTTTTCCTTTGTTACTTCTTTCCAATTTCCGTCAGTTTAATTGAATACTTTTTCCCAGCCCCTTCAATTTACCCTGAGTTTTTAGCTCTACCCTTCTGTGTTCTTTAAATGATTGCTGTAGATATTATAATATACAATTTGATTTATCAGTCTTCCATCAATATAATATTATACTGCTTCATATATACATTATAAGTGTCACAACAGGGCTGGGGATATAGCTCAGTGGAATAAGCGTTTGCCTAGCAAGCGCAGGGTCCTGAGTTCGATCCCCAGTACCGCAAAAAAAAAAAAAAAAAAAAAATATAAGTGTCACAACAGTGTGTAGTCACACAGCACATACCTGTAACAGTGTTCCAGTCAACAAACGGGGAACCACGAGTCATACATACTATAGTGATCCCATGAGACTGTAATTGTTATGGTTTGTGTCTAGATGTCCCTCCCTAAGCCTCATACAGTCATGGGGCCGGCTTCTAGAGTTTATGACTGATTCATGGGCCAATGCTGGGATTATGGATGTAAGTGCTATACCTGCCCTGGTGGGGGGCAGTCTGCATACAATACAAGGGAGAGAAAGAGGCTTGTTCTTGCCCTCCTCTCTTTTTGCTCTTGCTGCTTTTGCTGTGTTCCACTGCCATGAACTGTTGCCCTCTGCTGTGTACCACCCAGCCTTGGAGCCAGCCGAGTATGGACTGACACTCCCACAAACTGTGAGCTACATAAACCTTTCTCTCTTTAATTTGGGAGTCATGTACTTTGTCTTAGCAAGGAGAGAAAAGTAACCAACACAGTAATGGAGCTAAACAGTTCCTATTGCCTGATGAGATCACAACCATCACAATACTATAGTACCTTAGGTTATTCACTAGTTGATGGGGAACCTAGTGTAAACAAAACTACCGCACTGCCAGGCATCTCAAAGTATAGAAGTATAACTATGTACACAGCATGATGCTTCCTCATGCCTATGTTATGTATTTACTGTGCTATATTTCTTGGCATTATTTTATGGTGTATTCCTTCTATTCCTTAAAAAGTGTGCTATTAAACAATATACTGTGTTATACCAACAATGGCCTCATTTATCTTATGCTTACCATGTTTCTTGACTACCTTTTTCTCTTGCATTTGGTTGAATCTCCTGTTGTTTTGGGTAGAAATCCCATCCAGTTTAGGTGTGTGGTAGGCGACATGATCTAGGTTTGTGTAAGTACAGTTGATGAAGCCACACAATATCAGAATTGCCTAGTAATTCATCTCTTAGAATGTGCGCCTGTCATTAACTGACACATTACTCTCGTTCCATTCCCATTCCCTCTCTTTTTCTAACTACTATAATGATTTTTTTCTCTATAAGCGCACAGTAAACTTATTTCTGCTTCAAAACTATTGTTTTAAATAATTTAAGAACAAATAAAATAGTCTTTTATATTAACTTATTGACATTTCTGATAGTCTTCATTTTTCTTGGGGATTTTCATCTGCCCTGAATTTCCCTTAAGCCTAAAAAACACCCCCAGAACTGATAGCACAGGTTTCCTGTGATAAATTCTGACAATGCTCATGAATCTGCAAATGCCTTTATCTTGCATTCATTTTATAAAGATGTTTGTGCTCAGTGTGGGATTCTCAGTGAATTTTTTTCCTTTTAATATCATTGTTTATTGTCTTCGAGCCTCCACTGATTGTTCCCATGAAGAATCAGCCCACCTGTTGTTATCATTATGCCCTTACATACAACATTGTTTCTTTTCCCTCTTGGCTGGTTTTCAGATTTTCTCTGTAGTTTTGGTAACCGCAATGCATCTTGGTGACTTTTCTTTGTATTTTTGGTTCGCTGAGTTTCTTAGATCGAAGAGCAGTAAGTTTCATTCTAGTAGAAAGGGGTATATGATTTTCTAGGGTGCAGCCCTTAGTCCTGGGACAGGGTCTCAGCCCTAGGCCCTGGTCCTTCTAGGTCTTCCCCTGCTACTCTTTGGAGGCTCTTGCCATTTGTGCAAACCTAGGGCACATGGGTCCCACTGAGCTGTTTGTTATCAAAGAAGCTCTAAAAGTTTCACCGTCACTACTGAGTGCTATTCGGGTTCTTCCAGTGGGAATAAAGCCCGCGTAAGTTGGTGTGGCTGGGCTGGGGCACAGATCTGCGTGCCTGTGAGTGGTGGTGGGGACGTGGTGAACTTGGGTCTTGCAGATCCTCGAGCTACTCTGACCTTCACTTCCACTCACCACTGGACTCTGGCCCCATCTTTTGGGGTCCCACAACGACAGGGGACACACTCAAGCTGGGTGATTTGAGGAGAGTCTAAAAACAAGTGTCCACAGGCTCTAGCGCAGCATCCATGTGTGTCGCATCTTGGCTGTCACTGCTGCTAGCGCCTCAGGTGGACTAGCAGGAGTGTGGAACTCTTATCAGCTAAGCCTGAGCAGCCCAGGAAGAAACCGTCATCCAGCTCAGAGGCTCACTGAGCTGGAGTGGGGAGGCCTGGTCCCAGAAGCCCTGGCTTTTGGCAGACAGGCTCAGCAATCCAGACAGGAGGAAGTCAAGGAAACCCACCCCAACCCATACTCCTGCTCCCCCAGGCCCCTTACTACAGCTCCTTTTGGCCAAACCCAATGGGAAACCACAGATGAGCACAGGGCACAGGGCACAGAGCAGCGTGTGGAGAGCAGGAGAGGGTGTTGACACTCACATCCACAGCCAGCACTGACTCTCCTCCCCATCTACACACTCTGCCCACTTCCTGCATCTCCATTGCACCCCACCACAGGGATGCGCCACTGTCCCCCTTTGGCTAGATGACTACAGACCCTCTCAGCAGATCTTGCAGCACTGGGCAGGGGCAGGGTTCCCCTGGACAACAGATTCACTTCCAGAACAACCATAAACAGTCGCCTGGCACCTGCCATCTCCTCATCTGGATAACTGATAATGATGAAACCCGACTGAAAGAGTGGGGGGCACCCCGGATGTGGGTGGCACTGACCAATAGGCGTGTAGGTTAGGTGGAATAAAAGGGCAAAAAGCTTTTGCCTGTTCTTTGGAGGGGCTTCCTCTCTCTACCACTGCCTTTGGATGGTGATCTCCATCTCCTTCAGCCTTCCAGGCAGACTCTTCAGCTTCCCAACACCAACTCATACTGGTGACTCTACAGTGAACTTCCAAGCCTTTGAGCTTCAACTGCCACTGCAGCCTCTGGCTTCCCAGTGCATGGCCGCCATTTTGGATTCCTCCATGTCTGAGTCTACAACCCACCCTTGGGACTCTCTCCTTCCTCATCCTGTGAGTCCACCTAGTAGACTCCTTATATAATATTTTTTTCAAACAAAGAACTATAGGGACAGATCAAATAACAACTCAGTGTTCTGGTGTGAAGCTGGGGAGGCTGACGAATCAGTTGGATTTCCAGGCTGCAGGACCTTTTGGAAGTCTCTGAGCCTCAATTTCCTTATCTGTAAAATGAAAATAGCAGCAACATATATTCCATTAGCCAGAGTGGGCCTTGAAATAATCTTGCATCTGCCAAGTAAGTGCTCCGTGAGTGGTGTGTAGTCAGTACATATCAAATTGCTTCTTCTGCCCTTCTGCGAAATGATTGAGGGAACCTGTTACTACAACGGGCAACTTTATTTACTGACACTAAGGTCTTTTGAAAATTTTGGGATGTATTTTTCAAAATTACAGTAAACACGCAAATACTCACCTGCTAACTTAAAAAAAAATCCATATCACGAGGGTCATGGGAGCCCTCCAGAGCCATCTGTATCTGTATCAGTAGGAAAGATACTCTTTCCTACTCTTTATCTACATTATACCTATCTACCTACCTATCTGTCTAGAGAGAGAAAGAATTCTTTTTAAAATTTTAAGACATTCTCAATAAAAGGGTTTTTCAGTGTTCCAACATCTTGTGGAATCACTGTCATTCTGTGGAATTGCCTGTAACTTTGCTCCTCAACACCACGTCTTTGAGCACCTGTTTTGCTCTGAGATCTTGTTTACTTGTTTTGCTGCTGTACAGTGCCACGTCATGTGGCTCTGACCCGGTTTATTCATCCGTGCTTTCGCTGATGGGTTTAAATTGTTTCTCATTTCAGGAGCGTTTATAAACAGTGCCGCTTCAAACATCCTGGTAACTGTCTCCTTGTGGCCATGCCAAGTTTGCAAGTCTGATTTCCTTTCTTGCAGCCTTGGCTGCTGAGTGAGCTCCCATTGTGCCAGGAAGGGCAGAGGGATGGGGGCCCTGAATTTTATTTAACAGCTTCTGAGGGCTCTGTAACTAACAGTCCTTCAAATGCAATATTCTGAAGACTTAAGTGTAAATGAATCCGAGACATATGGATTGCATTTGCCTTTAATCACAGGATTTAGGGCGGGGCAGTACGCTGGGATGTGGGTGGAGGGGCGTTTCTTGGGCTGCCTCCTTGGCTGGCATCTTCCCCGTGTTCAGGCTGCCCTTGGCATGGCCTCGAGGAATCACCTGATGGGGGCGCTGTGGAGTCCAGAGCCTGGGCACCAAAATGCAGCAAGCTTAGGTCCTGCTTTGCCATGCTTTGCCGGTTGACCTTGGGCCAGATACCCTGTCTCTCTGGCCCTCGATTTCATTTTTTGTAAAATAAAGCGCCAGAGAGATAGTAGCACATGGTGATTAAGAGCCTAGATTTGAATCACACCTTGAACCTCCTTCTGGTTGTAAGATCATGAGCAAAGTTATTAATCAGACCATTGTACCTCAGTGTCCTCATGTGTAAAATGGGAATGCTAGTACAGCAGTGTCTACCTCCTACAGAGTTGTGAAGAATGAGTGAGCTAGTTCCCAGAATCCCTGGTGGTTTTGCCCCTGTCGGTATTTCACAAGGGCAATGAGTGACTTTTCCCTGGTCTCCCAAATCTCTTCTCCAGGTTCTTCTTTCCTTCGTCCCTCCTGTGATTCCAAACAGTGTGAGCTCCTGTCCTCGTGATAAAGCCCTGATCCATGAGAGGTAGGGGCATGGTGTTGCACATTTATAATCCCAGTTATTCAGGAGGCTGAGGCAGGAGGATCAGAAGTTTGGGCCCAGCCTGGGTAATTTATTTATTTATTCATTTTTGTCTTTTTGAGACAGGGTCCCGCTATACAGTTCAGGCTGGCCTTGAGCTCACTCAGGCTAGCCTCGAACTTATGACAATCCTCCTCCCAAAAGCTGGGATTACAGGTGTGAGCCACCATGCCCAGCTGGCCTGGGTAATTTAAAGAGGCCCTGCCTCAAAATGAAATTTAGAAAAGAGCTGGGGCTGGAGCTCAGTGGTGAGGCATGTGCGTAGGATTTATGAGCTCCTGTTTTCATTCCCACCCACGCTCGTGTGCACACACACGGACTAAGTTAACCCGTGCACCTACAAAGCGCATGACTGTAAGGACTCAATGGGTAGCACTGTATTCCATCTTTCCCGCTGTTAGCGAAGATGGGCCCCGGTCTGCTCCCTGGCTGAGGAGATGGAGAGCTCTTCAGCAGGCAGCCAGGTCGCACCCTCCAGCAGCCACACTGCCACTCCACATGCACCACTCTGTGCCATTTTCTTTCTTTTTTTTTTTTTTAGTTTATTGGCAAATGCATGTAGCACGTCACGTTTACATTCCTTGTTTGAAAGTTGGTCCGTGTACACAATACACCTTAATTCCCTTTGTATTCCCTTCCCTCCTTCCCATCCACCCATCCTTCCATGCCCTTCCTTTCACTTGCTTTTTGCACATGTTTGCAGTACATGTTTCTATTCCCTGTGTGGAGTTGGTACATGTGTATAACACACCCTAACTCCTCTTTTCTACCCCTTATCCCTCCCCAATCTCCATCTCTTGACCCTCTTCCCCTCTGAAAGTAGTCTGACTTCCTGTTACCTGGCTCTTTATTTCTACTCTGTGTTTCTTATGTAAGAGAGAGCATGTGATATTGAAGCTTTTGTGTTTCATTTATTTCACTTACCATTATGATTTCAAGCTGCATCCATTTTCACACAGAGGAGTCAAGTTTATCTTCGTGGCAGAGTAGTTCTCCCTTGTATATAAATTCCACGTGTTCTGTATTCATTCGTCTGTGGATGGACATATAGACCGCTTCCAAGATTTAGCTTTTATGAATTATGCTCTTATAAACATGAGTAAACATGTATCTCTGCATGATGATGACTTTAACTCTTTGGGGAAGACACCTAGAAAGGGAATATCTGGGTCAAATGGAATTTCTGGCTTTAGTTTTTTAAAGAATCTCCACCCTGATCTCCCTAGTGGATGTATTAGTTTACACTCCTACCAACAATGTAGAAGTGTTCCTTTGCCCCCACAGCCTCTCTAGCGTTTGTTATTATTTTATTTCTCAATGATAGACATTCTTTCTAGAGTAAGATGGAATATCAGTGTTGCTTTAATTTGCATTTCTCTGATGGCCATCGACGCTGAGCGTTTCTTCATGTTTTATGGGCTGTATGACACTTGATCTTAGCCAAAAGGCCGAGAAGAGATTTTATTGGCTGTATGTACACATATGCTCGTAAAATAGATCATGCTGTGCTCTGTCTGTTTCACATTTGCTGTATTTTATCTTTTCTTGGAGTCCAGCAAATTTGCATTATCGCATGCCAGGCACTGTTAAAGGTGTCTCATGCATGTCCTATTTAATCCTCAAAACAAGAAAATGAATTTGGTTTTGTTATCACCTCCATTTGAAACTCTTTTCCAGCGCAAAAACCCAAGGAATGCTCAACTACATCCCACCCACCCCGATTTTTCCTGAGACCAGGTCTAGTTAAGTAGCCCAGGGTAGCTTTGTACATGTGATCCTCTTGCCGCACTCTCCCAAGTGCCTGGGATTATAGGTGTGGGTCACAGTGTCCAGGTGAAAAGATTCTTATCAGCACATGTCTCTTGTACATATGAATGGAGTATGACCTGACATTTCTTTTTTTTATTATTTTTTTATTTTAAAGACAAAAGAACGGAGACACATGAACCAGAATAAGCCATAAACAATACCGAAAATACAAAATTGTACAGATTATAGTAGGGAATTATCACTGGATGCTGTATTACATAATGTTATCTTCACATTAGTTAACACATAAACATTAAAGGAAATATCAAATTATAGAGCAGATAGTAGGGAATTAGCACTGGATGCTGTATAATATAAAGTTATCTTCACTTCTGTTAATACAAAAACGATTGAGGAAGTACAGAATTATAGAGAACATAGAAGGGAATTAGCTCTGGATGCTGTCCTACATAGTGTTACCTTCACATTTGTTACTCAGTTACACAGATGATGGCCCATTTGATCATTCAGTTTTTCTCCTCCCTCATCTCCGTTGCCCTACCACTCAATCAGTCATCTTCCCTGTGATATTAACTGTACTCCTGGGTTTATTTATATCCTTGGACTCTCGCCTTGGGAAGAGATAGAGCTGCCTCAGACTATACTATAACATACATGGGTGTATACAAACTGCCATGGTCGGAGGTGGAAAAGCACCTATGCTCACAGCGGACCGCCCAGTTCCGTCCCGTCGCCATGCTATGGGTGGGGGCGGGTCCAGTCCATGGGGCGCCCTCAGCTCGGCCCACAGTGGAGCAGCCGCAGGGCCCACAGCGGAGCATGGCCTGACATTTCAACGCTTGCATATTGTACCAATCAAATGAAAGCATCCAGCATTTCACCCTCTTCACCACTTCTTTATGTTTGGAACCTTTGAGGTTCTCACTCTCTCCTTCACAGCATCTTCAGTTTTCAGCTGAGAAAACTGGGCTTTAGAGAAGTTGACTACGTATACTAGATCTCCAGACTCCTGAGTGTTTGTACTGCCCAGGGCTGCCTGTAGAATGGAAATAACATTCCTAAGTGACTTCAGTCTCTTGTCCTTACATGCTTACCTTTTCTTTTTCTAGCTTCTTCCTTGAATCAGCAGCTTGTGACAGTCTTGTAGGAAGATTTTGGCCTCCATCATGATCACTTTGGGACAGTCTTCGAAGCAGGTGGCCCAGTGCTTGAGGATTTCAGTTTGGAGATGAGACACGGGGGGTTCTTGGCCTGGTGGAAAGAAGGAAGGAGGCACACAAGCAAAGGGGCTCCACTTGGAGGCCAGGACTCCTGGCCCGGCCCCAGGACACATCACATCGTCCCTCTGCGTTTATTATCCCGAGCTCTTCAGCTCATCCAAATCCCTGAGGAATCTCATTTATTTCCTTCCTGGTTTTGCTGACCTGGCTAAAGTCTCTGCTCAGGAGTTTGACTGCAAATCACAGGCGTGCGTGCGTGTGTGTGCACGCGCACACACACACACACACACACACACACACATACACACACACACACTCCAGGGATCCGGCAGGAGGAAGCCTGCTGGGAAGAGACCAAAAAGCCTCCCTCCCCTCCCTACCCCGTGATCCCCTTTCCCATCTCTAGAAGTTTGTTCCTCAGTCCTGTCTTCTTTTATTTATTTATTAGCTTTCTCATGTAAGAGAAACCATATGACATGTAACTTTCTAGCCCTGGCTAGTTTCACTGAGCATGATGATTTCTGGGTCCGTCTTTCATCCTGTGGACCACATGATTTCATTTTGGTGGTTTATTAGTGCTCTGTCCTGTACACCGCATTGTTTGATCCATTCATCTGTTGATGGGTAACTAGGGTTCCATGGCTTAGCTGTTATGAATTGTGCTGAGATGAACACGGGTAGGTGGGTATCACTAGTCTGGCTGTATTCATTCGGTGAATTTATCCAGCAGAGGAACAACTGGGTCAAATGGTATGCCTAGGTTTAGTTTTTGGAAAAATCTCCAAATGAATTTTCATGGTGGTCAGACTAATTTACATCACCCCACCCCACCCTCACCAGCACTCACTGATTTTGTATTCTTTTGACTGGGGTAACATGGACTCTCAAAGGAGTTTGAGTTCCATTTCCCTGCTGGCTATAGATGTTGAACATTTTCCCATACACTTTGGGGCTATTTGTACTTCTTCTGAGATGATCTCCATCTTCAAAGCAATAATGGTATTTTTAAATTCTGGTCTCAGGGCTGGGGATATAGCTCAGTGGAATAAGCGCCTGCCTAGCAAGCGCAGGGTCCTGAGTTTCATCCCCAGTACTGCAAAAAAATAAATAAATAAATAAATTCTGGTCTCAGACTGGACACTGAAAAGCAGTGCTTTTCTGGGGTGATGAGCCTGTGGATCACCTGGGTGTCTCTTCCCAGGGCAGACTGATCTGGGGGCCTAGGTGGTGCCAGGTGAGGCCAGCACCACCTGCAGTGGGGAGACGTGAGAACGGTGCAGGGTTTGGTCACACCGGGAGTCTTTTGTCCAGAAACTGCACTCACTAGATGTAATATCAAATGTATGTCCAGCTGCAAGGGATCTTAGGAAACATTTGCCACAGCCTCTGCTGACAGACAGGAACCAGTGAGGGCAAGAGAGAGGCCCATGGCCAGGGAGGTAGAGCCAGGGCATGGCTGGGGCGCCACATTCCCTTTGTAAGCCCTGCAGCTTGGTCACTTTCAACAGCGGGACCAGGAAGGATTCTGAAAATGCCAGAGGCGAGTGGCGGCCTGGGAAGGAGACGAGGCTGCCTAGCAGAGATGGAAGACTCCATGCTAACATCCCCTGGACAGTTGGTGGGTGCCAGCTCTCCTGGAACATCTGCAGTGCTCTCCTCAACTCCCTAGGGACCCAAAGAGCAAGGCAGTTGGCCAGGTCTCCCGTAGTGAGTGACATGAGCGAGACCTCCCCTCATCACTGTCTCCCAAATTTCCCTTATTCAGAATTCTTGCAGCAACTGTGCCAGATCGGTGGTTCATTTTCCGTAAAGGGAAAACCAGTACCATTTGAAAGAGAGGGTAGGAAATACACTCAGGGCAAATGAAACAGTGTTGTTAAAATCTGGCTGGACCTTCTCACCCAGGAGAGCCCTAGGCCCTCCGTCTTTGTCAAAAGAGGAGATCATCAAGCATGAGAGAGGCCTTACAGACAGGCCAGCACAACACAGGGCTTTCTGCACAAAATCCAGAGGATTGCAAGGTCACCGGAGACAGGCTGGTTTTGTAAGTTATGTGGCCACTTTTTGCACTGCCCTGCAAGAAAGTGACCTTTCTCTCATCCACAGGGCGGGACAGCTCACACTGAACAATACATCTTTAGGCCTTGAACCAGGTGTGACCAGCAAAAACTCGCTTCCCGGAAGAGGCACTTGGAAGGCCTAAGCATGTGGTATCTGTACATAAGGGTCCTCCATCTGGGGTGCAGACCACACTGGCCCCAGGGCCTAGGCCGCCTGGAACCAGGGCTCGCTCCCTCCCCAAAAAAAGCTCCGCTTGCTTGTTTACCTAATGTGACCACTTTGGAAAAAGTGTTTGTTGTCATCCTGCTAAAAACAGCTTCAAAGTGACCCCCGTCTAGACTGTGCCAGGGTCGATTATGAGATCCCTGACCTGATCGAAACCACAGAGGGACATGGTCATTTGCTTGAATGCAATTAAAGCAAAATATAATAATGTATCTAGGCCAGGGACAGGAGCACGACTTCCTAGAAGGTAGGAAGAGAAACCAGCTCTGGATAATTTCTTGGTGGCACCAAGGTGACCAGTTTAGACTTTGCCTGTGTCTGTTTCCAGGGCAACCTTGAGATCCTGACTGTCTCTTGCCCTGCTGAGGGCCACCAGGTGAGAGGGTCCTGGACTTGGAGACAGCAGTCTGGGCTAGGGCGAGGAGAAGCATAGCCATAGGCAGAATATGGTCCAGGAGGAAAACAGGAAGGGGAAGACGGACCACAGAGAGAGGACAAGATAGAGGCGTTGGCCAGTTTTCGAACATCCACAAATGTTGATAAATTCCGAGCCCAGGGGGTCAAGTGGGCAGGACTTCACAGAGGAGGCTGCAGCCAGCTCTGGAGGAGGCCCCAGGAGAGCAGTTCTCACTCCTCAGAGGACCACATCAAAGTGGAGGACGGAGGCTTCTCCTGCCCTGGGGCTTCTGGATGGTGGGGGCTGGATGATCCTTCACAGGAAGTCCCTGGCTCTGCCTGGGGGTGGACAGGGAAGAGCAGGCCTCCAGGGAATTCTTGGGTACTTACTCTGCAGGCTGGCCCTAGGGAGCCCTACATCCAGTCTGCACTAGGGTGCTCGCCCCTGTGACCAACTGCCACAGGCTGAGTGCCTGAATAGCACACATATACCCCTCCCAGTTCTGGGGGCTGTAGGCTGAGACCAGCAAGCGTGGTCTTCCCGAGGGCTGTGGGGGAAAGGTCTAGCCCAGGCCTCCGTCCTTCGTAGAGAGATTTTCTCTGTCCCACTCATTCTCCTCCGTCACTTCATCCACCCCCCTTTACATATATTTGTGTACTATTTTCCTTTTTTGTTTTGTTTTGTGGTGCTGGGTACTGCACGCAGGGCCTTTGCCCTCAGCTGTATCCCTAGCCCTCTTTTTTTGTTATTTTTGGTTTTCCCTTTAATTTTGAGAGTGTCTCACTCAATCTAAGTTGTGAAAGCTGGACTAAAATTTGCTATCCTCCAGCCTAAGCCTTCCAGAGTGCTGGGATTACAGACCTACACTCCCATGCCTGGCCAAATGTCCTCTTTTTAAAAGGGTACTGCATTAGGACCCACCCTAAGGACCCTATTTTAACTTGATCTCCTCTGAAAAGACCCCGTCTCCAAATAAGGTCTCATTTTAAGATCCCAGGGATTATTGACTGAATGTTCTGCCCACTCCTCCAACTCATACGTTGAAATTTTGTTCCCTCAGGTGGTGGTGTTAGAAGGTAAGGCCTCTGGGTGCTGGTTAAGTCAAGACAGTAGAGTCCTGCAGAATGGATCAATGCCATTATTAAAGGGACACCGAGAACTCATTCAGCCCTTACCATCAGACAAGGGCATGGCGAGAAGGTGGCCATTTGTGAACCACAGAGTGGCCCCTCACCAGACCCCAAATCTGCCAGTGCCTTTGCCTTGGACTTCATGGTCTCCAGAACTGTAAGAAAGAAATGTTTGCTGTTTAAGCCACTCAGTCTATGGTACACTTGTTATAGTAGCTCACATGGACTAAGACCAGACTTCAGTATCTGAATTTTGGGGTGAGGGGTGGGGTACAGGTCAGTTTAATCCATCTCATTGGCTGTGGGGAGCTCCCCACTGTCACCTTGGGGTGGGAGGTTTGTGGGAGAGGAGACCAGGCGGTAGTCATGCTCAGCTCTCCCTAGCTGATAGTCTCAATCAGACAAGTTTAAGCTTTGGCTTGCTCGGTGGACATGGTAACCCCACCAAAACAACGTGGGGAAGAGGTACTAGAATTCACGCTGCTTTTCTTTCTATAACTATGCGAATTTCAGTGCTGGAAGCACTCTTGGAGACCCTGTGCACACTCTCACACCAACACAGGCTCCCTGAGACCTGCCCTCCACTTCAGAGACTACAGCTCTGCCTTCCATTCCTCCTCCTCCTCTTTCTCTGCTTCCTCACACTCCTCCTTCTCCTCCTTCATTGGTTCCTAAAGCCCATCACCATTTTTGGTGTCTATTGCTATGGCCTCTGCTTGCTGAAGCCTTCATGGGGTGAACATTGCACCAAAAGTTTTGTGATCTTCTCTCCTTTGTTTCCCCCTGGTGCTAGGGAGCGAAACCAGGGCCTCACGCATGCCAGGCAGGGGGTCTACCACCAAGCTGCACTAATCAGCTCTGTAGTCTTGATCTCATTTTATCTTCACAACGGTCTTACAAGGTAAGAGCTATTAATGCGTCCATTTTATAGATGAATAAACTGAGGCTCAGAGATCACGAGAAAGGCTGGAGGGCGGAGCTAAGAGGCTAACGGAGGAAACCAAGGGAAGGCTGACCTCAGCTCCTGGAAGGAAAGCATTCCTCGGGGGATGCCAGGCGAGGCAGTGAGGCCCCCGCCCTGCTGGGAAAGCAAAGGTTGGGAGTCAGAAAGCAGAGAGTTATAGACGGGCTCCTTAGGGGCCCAGGGAGGCCCTGGACTTGGCAGCTCCTTGCTTCTCTTTCTCCTGGACTCGAAGGCCCCAACCCTCCTCAGCCCCAGACCCTCCCCTAGAGAGACCGGGGGGGGGGGGGGGAGCCTTTGCAAACCATCCAGGCCAACACGCACAAGATGGCGCCAGTGTCCAGTAAATATTAAATAAGCAAATAAATGCTTCCGTCAGGTGCCACGTTTTTGTTACAAAAGCTGCCAGGCTGGGGCAAAGCTTTTGATCTCTTTTCTTCTTCCTCCTCCTGCAGGGAAAGGGATTATTTTCCCTATTTTACAGTGAAGGGAGCTGAGATGAGGGCAGCCTGAACTCAGAGCTCTAGAGCTGTGTTAGTGGATCTCATACCTGGCCCCCAAAAGAGGGCATTTCATTGACTCTTCCAACAACCCTGGGGCTCCAGAAAGCTTCCTTGCAGGTTTCATGAATAAGTGAAGTGATCCTTCCCACAGGGCTTACCCACTGAGGTAGAAGTAGCTACCTAAGCAAAATCTCTGGGTCTTGTAAGATGCCTGTAACCCAGAGCTCGGCACACAGTAGGTGCTCAGTAAATATTTGTGGGCTGAATGGCCCTCTGGTCTCTGAGGCAAACTCTCCTGCCCATAAATTTCAGCTCCAGGCACTTTGAAGTTCCCCAAAGGACAGCTGCTTTCTCCTTATCGTTGCCCCCCTACTCCCAGCCCAGCCTCCCTCGGCCCCCTGGGCCCATCCAGGCCAGGGACCTGGGGCCGCCAGAGCCAAGAGATAAGGATGATGGATGGCCGTTCGCCTGGCTCCACTGAAGCCTGGAGTTTCCTGGGAGCGGGAGACAGTCTAGTGATTCCAAAGCCCCTCGGAATTCGAGTGGAGAGCGCTTGCATAGGGAGGAGGCAGCGTCCAGCACACCCCTATCGCACCCCTATCTCCTCCAGATGCTGAATGCAACAGGGCGTTTCAGCACCCCGCCCCCCCCCCCCGGGCCTTGATCTCCCTCCTTGTTGACAAGGGTTCCTTTCAGTACGTGCCAGACACCAAGACTCATCACCAGGCTTCCAGGGGAGGCAGAGGGTGGAATCCCCTTCGCCCTGTCCTGTCTCCTGCCCTGCCCTGCCCACAGCGCCCCCCTCCTCGGCCTTTGGTCCCTGGACTCGAGACAGGACAGACTTAACTTCCCAGTTCAGGCTCTGCCATTGAATCCTTGGCAAATGAGAAATCACAATGTCCAGGCTTCATTTTCCCCACTTGTAAAATAACTGTTGGGAGAGTTGTTTCTAATTCTGCCGAAACAGGATTCCGAGTAACTAAGAAGGAACTGGCTATGGCTGAAGGCAGTGTGGATGCAGCCTGGGTGCTCTGTCTTAGAGCCAGGCCATAGTAAGGACTGGTTTGTTTAAAATCTCTGATCCTCAAACCAAGAGGCGTCCTAGCTTTAGCTAGACTATAGAGCCTGGCCATGTTAAATTGTGAAGGACTCTGAAAGACTGGAACTTGTACATTTATTTATGTCCTTTTCTTCTATCTGGAAGTTTGTTTGAATTAAAAAAAAATCAACTGTAATGATACTTGCCTATGTCTTCAAGAGATCCTAATAATAACATGCTTCAGACAAGGTCCCCTCAGCCCTTCCCTGTTGAGAATCAATACCAGCATTTGGTGATGTACCTCCCCAGACTATGTCAGCACCTTTGCATACTCCTGTCCACCCTCCGGTAGACGTACTGACGTGTTCCGCAGGACATACCCATCCATGAGGCCAGCTCAGTTCACCTGACCGGGGTGCAGATAAGACGTAGTGGACTTGCCTTCCGAGAAAGCTCTAAGAGGGTAGGGATTTGGTCTGTTTTGTTCACCCCAAAGTCTCTGGGTCCTGGCAGTAGTCACTCAAACTATAGGATGACTGAATGAAGAGGTGATTTAATGAACGTGATGCGTTTAGCCCGCCCCCTACTGGTGGATATGCGGGTTGCTTCCAACTTTCAACACTAAGCGCTCGAGTATGCCTCTGTGCGTTCATTTTTGAGGAGCGGGAGGGGGCGGGGTCTAGTGGGGTCTCCCCTGGAATCCCAGGCAGCACTAGGCGGACTCCTGCGGTCAGAACAAATCCTTCCCTTCATAGATGAGCCCGGGGAGCGTAGAGAGGGCAAAATACTTACAGCACCCAGCGCGAGATTGAAGAGGACCTTGGGGATCGTTTGGATTTTTCTTTCGCTGACCTTGATAGCGCTCACACCTCCTCCGCTCCCTACCCCAGGTCCTGCCCAAGCCCTCAAGCGAGGTGAGTTCAGGGGATGAAACTTTGATTCAGTTTCACAGAGAAGGAAGATAACCACCCCCTATCCTTCCTGAATTGTTGAAGAACCTAGATAAACCATTTTTCTTCTGGGATCCTCAGTTCCCCTAACCTGTAAAATTGGCCTAATGATTCTTGTCTAATTCATGGTGTGGGGATGACAAGAAAGGTTTGTAAAGTGGAGAAAAAGGAGGAGCCTAAGAGAGAACTAATTCAGCCTAAAATGGAGAATTTTTCAAGATTTCAGGTTAAAAGATAAGATGTGTTTTCACTTTCCTAAAGAGAGACAGAAAAAAAAATTCTGTAGGTATAATTATACACTGAATATATTTGCATAATTACACACTGAATATATTTGTGTAATTATACACTGAATACATTTGTGTAATTACAGAAATGGTGATAACAATTACCCAGCAAATGTTAATCGGCAGTTGTCTCCTGGGAGTCTGGGAGCACAGAAGCAGGGAGGAGACTGTTAACATCTTCTTGCCACCCTCAGTTTTGTTTGATATGGTAAAAGCTCGACAGAAGAAAAGATACTTACATACAAAGGAACTAAGCCCACAAAATAAAAGACAAATATTGCTCCAGGGGAGAAAATAATAATTATAAAAGCAAAGATCATGAGTCACCCATTTACAAAAGTAAAAACACAAATAACTAGACAGATAAAAAGTTCCATCTTAGAGTGGTCAGTAGATCACAAATGAAAGCAGTGAGCTTCTCTTTGCCGATCAGGTTGGACGCAGGAGAGGCGGAGGGTTTCTGCCCCTGCTCTGCAGGTGGGTAATCGCCGCAGGGATTAGCTGGGAGGGGGGGACCCTAAACTGCACCCTGATGACAAGCCCATCCTGCCCTGAGTCACAGCACTCTTGACAGAACCATCCCCTGGCCAGGCAGCGCTGACCCTCAGCCTCCACTCTGCTTGGCGCCCACCTCCTCCCCACCAGGCAGACCGGTCCTGACGTCCTCGGCCCTCTGTCCCCTCCAGGGACACTCTACCCTCTTCAGACCCAAATCCCCTTCCTCTGATAAAGGAGTCCTGTATCCTGTGACAAAACCAGAGAGATTGGTAAGGTGCCTGGCGCATGAGGACCACCCCCTACCCCCAGAGAGCTCCTTTAGAACTGAGAACCCTGCAGTGGGATCAAAGGTTATCTCCTTCAGCCCCAGCCTCCAGCAAAACTACCTCCAAGGGCCTTGTTTGGGCATTTTTTTCTAAAGATATAACATGATATTAGAAAAAAGCCACTAGCTATCTGAAGCAATAGCCTTATTTCAGACAAGGACACTGAAGCATGGGGGGACTATGAGAGACCCAAATCGCACATCTAGGCAGGGGATTTAGCTCAGTGGTGCAGCTCCTGACCGCCAAATCACACATCTGGGTGGGTGGAGCTGGAATCAGTAGCTCTGGACTCCTCTAGCGCTCTCTGTTTTGGTGGGTCACAGCTGTACCTTTCTTTGGGGCTGAGGCTGTTTCCTCAACCCTGATCTATCAAACTATTGCATCTCTTGGTGTTAAAGAATCACTTGTCCAGTAGGGAAAGACATGGTTGTGAGGTTTTATGCGCTTACAACATAGACTGTAGCTATATTTTATGTTTGTTTTCTTTTGTTTTGGGATATGGTTTTGTGTTACTGTTATTGTTTTGGTTTTTGAGGTAGGGTCTCATTATGTATTTTAGGATGGACTTAAACTCACTGTAGAGCCTCAGCTGGGTTCAGACTTTCAGAGATCCTCCTACCACAGCCTCCTGAGTGCTGGGATTACAGACATGTGCCACCACACCCGCAGTCCATACTTAAAAGGGGAAAAGTAACAGTTCCAATACAGTAATAATAATAAACAGCAATGTCAGTCAATAAGTAATGGAATTTTAAAAATCATTTTAGGTAATAACATTTTTTAAATGAAATGATTGAAGTCTTCCAAGTCTATCTCAATGTAAAAATGCAAAATACGGGAGGTCATTCATGGGCAGGGCAGAAAGCCTGGTCTCTGTTTCCCGCTTGTACGCACCCCCTTGACCAGGAAGGTCTGCTTTTGAGGAGATGGATGGAGGGGGCCACTGTCTACCCTAGGGTACGCTCTCAGTGTGTGCCTGTGTCCTGCCAGAAGCGTCCTGGTGTTGAGTAGAGACTCTTAAAATTCCCCAGGAACAAGGAGAATTAAAAGTAAAAACAGGACCCTTTTCTGGTAAGTAGCCAGGCAGTAAATGTTTCAGGCTCTGCGAGTCAGAGTCTCTTTACCAGGACACAAAACTACCATCATGGCTCCGGAAGCAGCCACAGACAATATGCAAACCAATGCTATAACTGTTCCCAGTAACATCACATCTACAAAAATAGGCAGTGAACAGGATTCCGACTTTGCCAACTCCTCCTCGGACTTGAGCTACATCCCCTGCCCAGTTGAGCCTTCATGTGCAAGGCCTCCTCTGTGGAGCCAGGGTGCTAATATCCCTGGTCCAGACTGGAGCTGCTGCTCAGGGTGGCTTCATGGTGTAGCTGCTCAGAGAGTCGGTGTGAAAGAAGTCCCGGGGTTCTGACACTAACTCAGCTGCCCCTTCAGCTGCCACCACCAGCGCCTTTCTCATGAGCAGGCATCTTACTCAGGTCCCAAGCTCTCTTCCTCCCGCCACGTGGGAGGAGAGACCCATTTCTTTGGAAATCATTGACGGACATGACCTTAACTCTCACAGCAACCTTTGTGATGATGACTGCCTCTGCTTCCCAGACAGGACACTGAGTTGCACAGAGATGAAGGACCGTTTAAAAAGGAAGGAAGAGAAACCAAATATTCAAACGGGGGCTGTCACATCTGAAAACTCCTGACAGTTTCGTTTTCCAAATAACTATGTTGAATCTGGTTCTAGCTCCATCTCACCAACCTCTAGCAATGAGAGTAAGAGCTGTGGAGCTAGACAAAAGTCCCACCATAAGCTCCTGCATCCCCCGCCTGGTCTGGGCGTCTCCTCCCAACTACCTGCTCAGCGTCCGCTTCCCCAGAGAGGAGATGGTCAACACTGCCTGCTACAGCTCTCCCTACCCTGCCCCTGGCCCTGCCCCCAGGGTCCCAGGGCTCTCTCTGAAGACCCACCCCAACCCTTTGGCACCCTTCTTCCACAGTATGCTGTCTTCCAGCTGAGACCTGGTGACAGTCCCCTGACATCACCGCCTCCCAGCCCTGCTCCCAGAATTGCACCAGGGCAGGAGACGCAGCCCCAGGCCCCCTCCGCGCTGCCGCCCCACCCTGGGACCGCCCTGCTGTGTGCCTGCGTTCCTGCCTGGCAGCTGAGATGTCAAGAAGGTGACTCAGCACCTGGCCGTGATAACATCTGCACAGCCCGCTGGGAGACAGGTGTTTCTTGTGCTGGAAGGATGGGTTTGGGACACGGAGGAGCCTGTCCTTGCTGAGTCCTCCCCTGGGGCAGGGAGTTAGGGAGTGAGCAGATGGGCAAGAAAGAGCAGGGGCCCCAGAGACCACCTTTTTTTGTGTGTGTGGAACCTGGGATACGAACTCAGGACCTTGTGCTTGCCAAGCAGGTGCTTATTCCACTGAGCTATATCCCCAGCCCAGAGACCACCTTTGGAGACAGGAGTGTCTCTGTCTGACTCTTACAGAAATGGGGTCTTCCTTCAGGAAGCAGGGTGGGAAGAGCTGGCCAAGAAGGGGCGAGGCCATGGTCCAAGTGGGTGCTGTGCCTCCTGAGGTGGAAGGCACAAGGGTGAAGGTCGGCTGGTGCTCACAAGGCAGTGGGTCTTCCAGCTGCAGGCCGGTCCCTGCTCTGGGGCCGGGGTCCCCGGCCTCTATTCACACTCTTGGCAAACTCCTGCGTGTTGGAGAAATCCCACCTCATCTCCAGGTCTCGGTTTGCCCCTCGGGGGCTGACCAGGGGCCTCCTTCAGCCTCTCAGAAAGGCAGGGTGGGGTAGGGGTGGGAGCTCAGAGCTCTGGACTCCGAACTGCGCATGCATCGAGCTCTGCCGGGCTTCTGAACCACACCACCCCCTCCCCTTCCTGTCCAGATCCTTCATCCCCCAGCTTTGTCAGCATCCCCGGGGTTCATCCAGGGGAGGCCTGTTGTTGGCCGTGCCTTGAATACAGTCCAGTGGCCATAACCCCGCCCTAGGCTTATAAACACGCAGTGGGCGTTGGTGGCAGAAGAATGTGGAGACGGATTCTCTTCTTTCTGAGCCCTGGACATCTTCTCGGAGTCTGTGTCAAAGTGGCAGTGGCCTGAGGCCTTCTGTGTCCCCATGGGGCGTATCTTTCAGTTTTCTCCCTTCGTTGATGACATTTCCAATCTGTACAGAAAAGGCTTCTCCCCGGCCTCGATTCCACTCTCCCTCCACATGCCCCATGCCTCCCATGGCCCTGCGCTCACAGGCCAGGGTTTGCCAGCTGTGGCAGCCCCAGGGTCAGCAGTGCTCCCAGGGGACCTGTGGGAAATGCTGTGTGGAGACAAGTGGTTTGAATTTCAGGGGAGAACACAGGGGAGCTCATTAGAAAGCCTAGCTCTGATACATAGGTATTTGCTCTGTGCCACTTTTAAGAGAAGCAAATCTTAGAAAAATAGCACTAAGCTTGAAACAGAGCAACACCTTTTTTCTTCCTCAGCTACAGTTTCTAGGGTTATTTGTGTTTTAATCTTTTTCCAAAAATTTGGCAAAAAGAATTGGGCAGTAATGGGCTTTGTTCAACCTGGAGACCAGAAAAAGTGCCGAGTGAGCCTTCTGCTGAGCTGCGGGGTTGTGGGTTTCCCGGCCAGTGCATCTTAGCAGGGCACTAGGGAGAGAGATATCCTCCAGCCCTGTACCCAGCACTCAGAACAGAGTCCCGAGTTACCACCATTGTCTGGGGAGAGGAGAAAATGATCCCCATTCTCACCTTTATGTAGTCTGTGGTTGCTGTGTGCCAGTTCTGCTCTGTGTGGAAGTCCCAGGGTCACCTCTGGACAGGTCTGAGTGGCTTGGAATCTGTTTCTGGAAACAGAGACTGTGTCGTTGAATCACACGAGACGCTTGCACACAAAGACACACGGCCAGCTCTGTGGACGCTTCACCTTCGTCCCGCAGCTCCCCTGAGGCTCTACTGAGACTCGCTCCCACTTCCTCAGCATAGACAGCCCTAGCTGGTCCTCCTCCTCTGGCTCAGATTAGGCTCAGCCTCACATCAGAATCACGTGTGCCAACAAAGGCCCAGCCATCATCAGAGAAAATTCAGAGCCCCTTCGCGCTGACAAGGAAAATGAATGGAATGGAAGCGTCTTAGAGGCCGAGGTACCAACTACACTAACACGTCTCCTCACAGGGCCTTCCTGAGAGCCGGGTGCCTGTAGCCAGGCCCAGAACAGGGTAGGTGCCTGGGTCTGAGGAAACATACGTTGGCAGGAAAAGCATTGCTGAGGCTGTCTGCTGTCCTTGAGATGTGTCCCCCACTATCCATGTGTTGAAGACGGGGTCCCCAGAGAAGTGGTAGAACCTGGAAGAGGTGGAGCCTGGAGGGGAGCCTATGGGCCACCGCAGCTGCCCACACATGGGACTGTGGGCCACAGCCCCTCTCGCCCTCTTTTGCTTCCTGGTTATGAGGTGAGCAGATTGTACTTTGCCCTGAGCTCTCGCCCACGTACTCCTCGCCCACTTCCGGGTCAACCGACCAACCAAGAGCCACAGAATCTTTTATCAGTCATGAATCAACTAATGTTTACAGTTTGTTAGGTGGTGCTAATAATCTTCACGTTGGCTCCTAAATCACACACCTGCATAGTCCTTGACTCCAAGTTGGCCAACGTCCAGGAAACTCATCTTCCCACTTTGCCCCAGCTTCTCCCTAACGAAGTCACCTATTGGATATGCCTGGTGCTAGGCCTCTGCCACTGACGTGGCGAGTGGTAGAAGGAGGGTTCTGGTGTTGGACTGATATCTGTCATCCCCAAAGTCCACCTGTGATGACCTATGTCTGTCCCTCAGGACTGCTTAGGTCTGCTGCTTCTCTCCCTGGCCTCTTTGAGTTCGGTGAAAACAGGATTCCCATCCCACCCCCAAATCACTCATGTTTTTAGGACCAAAGTGGGAAAGCTCTAGAAAAGGGAAGGAGCCGGGGATGTAGCTCAGTGGCATAAACGCCTGCCTGGCAAGTGCAAGGTCCTGAGTTCCATTCCCAGTACCAAAAAAATAAAAGACAAAGTCTTATAGTTGTACAAAAGGGAAGGAAATTCTACCTTACTGTGGGTCAGATGAGCTCTCAGCAGGCATCTTGTGTTTTCATCTGGCAAAAACAGGCCAAGTTGTCCCCAAACTGAGTATGTGGGCTCCAGGCCCGCACCCCCACCATATGGAGGAAGCTGTTCACCACACTCCCGCAGTTCTCCCAAGGTACATCCATGGGAGAAACATCCCTTTCCCAAAGAAGGAAGAGGAAAAGAACCCAGAAGGGGTCGGCTGACCCAGCCTGACAGCCTAGGAAATCCCCTCCCTGGGACTCAGTTTGTCTGTCAATGAGCTCACGGATTGCTGAGGCCTTCCTGGAAGAAAGTTGAGACAAGGAAAGGGATGTGGTATCTCTGGACAGAGGGACCTGATGCCACCAGACCCAAAATTTCCACAGCCACTGCATGGCCCATCCCCGAAGTTCTCCATCGCCCAAGGGAAGTATCCACGGCTCCGCTGACTGGGGTGGTCCTCCCTTGCTTCTTCTGTGAGAGGAGTCTCACTCCCCTCAGCCTGCTCCCTGGCGCCCTCCTGCCAGCACAGCTGGCCGCAGAGACTTTTATTTCCTTTGAGTTACTGGTAACGTCTGTTTCCCCTGGGAAACGCTGGCTCCGCGAGGACAGGAGCCTTGTGGGCTTCTGAAGCGGGGCAGGGATTTGTCACAGGATGACGGTGAGTGAAGGGGCTGCGTGTGGGGCTGGTTGGGGGTGTCCTGGGCCAGCCCTGAGCCCCTTCTGTCACTGCCCCTTCTCTTCCCCTTCCCTCCTCCTCTTTGCCCTCTGCTGCCATTCGGACTGCAGCTGCCGGGTATTTTACTTCTCCTTGCCCCACCCACCCTCAAGGTGGGTGTGTGGCCCTGCCATTGCCACCTCCCAGCAGGACAGGCTCTGCCTCCGGGGCCCTCTGCCCCTCCAAACACCGAAACTGCCAGTCCAGCTGTGTGCTCACCTTCCCATGCTCAACTCCAGGGAGCTCTGGCCTCCGTCTGTGGAAGGCGGCGTGGGCTCCATGAAAGCAAAGCTCGCCGCAGCCCTGCCACTGTCTGAAGCGCTTCTGGGAATCCTCTTTCCTAAGCGTTTCTAGCTGCACCATCACAGCTGCCTCGACTAAACTGATTTGAAACATGTAATATCATGGTCAGTTTGACCTTGAGGAAGAGCCAGTAGTCACACAGTGCCAGGTCACGTGAAGGAAGTGGACGAGGGATGTGGCGTCTCACACCTGTAATCTCAGCACCTGGGAAGCTGAGGCAAGATTGATCGCCATGAGCTCAAGGCCAGCCAGTGCTTCTCAGTGAGTTCAAAGCCCACCTGAACTACGCAGTAAGCCCCTGTCTCAAACAAACAAACAAAAATAAACAAAAAGAGAATGGGGATACATCAGAATGTTTTTACAAGCCGGCCTTTCCGTAGAACTGCACTCAGCAGCTGCCACATTCACTGTATTTTTTTATGACATTTCATAAAGACCCTCATGAAAGAGCACTTCCAGGACTGCTTCAGGAAGTGGAGAGAACAATGAGACAACTGCATTCAAAGGGAAAGGGAGTATTCTGAAAGGCAATAATAGTACTGTGTCTTTTATTGCAATAAATTGTTTAAAAGGTAAACACTGTACTTTTCAATCACATCTGGTATTCATTCAAACATAAGCCAAAAAAAAAGTACCGCAAATATCTGCATGGTCGGTTTGTAGCTATTTTGGTACTTTGGTAGCTATTGCTCCGTTCTTCATGCTTGTATATGTTTTTAAAGAGCTGAGCTGACTTCTGTCTTCGGTTTATAGCACACTGGCACACACACACATCCCACACATGCAAAGGTGCATGTTGCATTACTTTAATTTGTTCCTTTTTAAATGAAATACGTGTGCTCATTTTCCATACATGTGCATTTATTTTGCTAAAGTATATACTTTTAACCATTTTGGGGTGTGTAATTCAGTGATGTTAATTACACTCGTGATATTGTGTAACTACCACCACTACTCGTCTCCAAAATTATTCTACTTCTCTAAACAAATTCTGTATCCATGAAGCCGTAACTCCCCCTCCCCCCAGTAACTTCTGTTCTACTTTCTGTCTCTGTGAACTTGCCTGTTCTACAGAACTCATGCAAGTGGACCCCTACAAAGCTATCCTTTGTGTCTGTGTTATGGTTTGGGTCTGGATGTTCCCCCAAAGCTTCACGCAGTCATGGGCCAGGCTTTTAGAGTATATGATTGATTCATGGTCCAATGTTGGGATTATGGGTGTGAGTGCTCCACCCACCCTGCAGTGGGTAGTTTGCATATAATGTGAGGGAGGGAAAGAGGCTGCTTGCCACCCCTCCTCCTCTTGTGCTCTTGCTGCTTTTGCTGTCTTCTGCCTTCTTGAAGTATCACCCTTAGGGGCTGGGGATATAGCTCAGTGGAATAAGCGCTTGCCTAGCAAGTGCAGGGTCCTGAGTTTGATTCCCAGTACCGCAAAAAAAAAAAATGTCACCCTTATGCCATGCCACCCTGCCTTGGAGCCCACCGATCATGGACTGAAACCTCCACAGAGCTAAATAAACCCTTTCTTCTTTAATTTAGGGTGTTGGGTATTTTGTCTCAGCAATGACAGAGAAGCCAAGACAGTCTGGTTTATTTCATTTAACAAAATGTTTTTAAGACCCAATCATATGGTAGCATCTATCAGAATGTCACACATGTTCTTGACTGAATAATATTTCATTATGTGTATATACCACATATTATTTATTAATTTATCTTGTGATAGACATGTGTTGTTTTCACCTTTTGGCTATTGTGAATTGTGCCACTATGAAGTTTGGTGTACAATATCTGTTTGAGGCCCTGTGTCAGTGATTTTGGCTGGGCACCTAGGTGTGGACTTGTGTCATTCTGTTTTTTTTTTTTTTTTTTTTTTTTTTTTTTTTTTTTTTTTTTTTTTTTTTGCGGTACTGGGGATCAAACTCAGGACCCTGCGCTTGCTAGGCAAGCGCTTATTCCACTGAGCTATATCCCCAGCCCCATTCTGTACATTGAACTTCCTGAGGAACTGCCGTTGTCTCACAATGTATCATTTTACTTCTGACCACAATGCACAAGGATTTCAATTTATCTCTACCATTGCCAGCACTGGTTATTTTCCTTTTTGGTGTTGTTGTTTTTGTGTGTGTTTGTTCTTTTATTTATAGCCTGTTTGTGGGTATAAAGTGGTACCTTACTATAGTTAGATTCACATTTCCCTAGTGACTAATAAGGTTGAACACTTTTCATGTACTTACTGGCCTTTTATGTTTGTCCTTGTCTTTGTGTTGTGAGACAAGGTGTCACTTGGTAGTCCACACTCGCCTTGAACTCCCAGTCCTCCTGCCTCAGCCTCCCAAGTGCTGAGACTACAGCCATGTGACAGCACACTTCACTTTATTAGACACTATCTTCAGAAAATTGTCCTTTGCCCATTGGTTGTTTGGTTTTTGTTGTTGTTGAGTTGTAGGAATTGTTTATATATTCTAGATATTAATCTCTTATCAGATATATAACTGGAAATATTTTCACCAATCCTGTGAATTTTCTTTTCATTCTCCTGTGCCCTTTGGTGTAAAAAAAAAAAATTAATATTCATGAAGTTCTGTGTGTATGTGGGGTGATGTGGGGGCTTGTGTGTGTCCTATTAAAATCATTTCTCCCTATCTATTCTTCTATATTTCTGCCTACATTTTCTTCTTTCTATTGTGTCAGCTTTGAAGTTTAAGTATTTGATCTATTTTGAGATAATTTTGTATATGGTATGGTATAGGTAAGTGTCCAGCTTCATTCTACGGCATGTGGATGTCTGGCTTTCCAGGTACTGTTTGTTCAATAGCATCCTTTTCTTTCTGAATAGTATTGTTCTCTTGTTAAAATTCACTTGTCCAGTGGTGCCTGCTGCAATCCTAGGACTTGGGAGGTTAAGGCAGGATTGCTGGGCATTCAAGACCAACCTGGACTATGTAGTGAGACCCTGTCTCAAAAAAAAAAAAAAACCTGAATTATCCACATACAAGAAAGTTTACGTCTAGAACATCTATTCTATTTCATTTGATCACATGACTACTTTATACCATTTTACACTGTTCTAATTGCTATGGCTTTGTATTATATTTTGAAATCAGGAAATGTAGATCTCCAAATTTGTTCTTCAAGACTGTATTGGCTTTAGGGATCTTTTTAAATTCCACATAAATTTTAGGATGTGCTTTTCTACTTCTGCAAAAAAAAAAAAAGCTGCTGGGATTTTGATAGGCATTGCATTGGCTCTGATGTGAGCAGTACAGGGCTGTCTCCCATGGAGGATACCAGGGCCTGGTTCACAGTTCTGTCGGCCTCCCCACATGCTGACTTCTTGCCAACTGCCAGTGAACACGTGGCCCCGGGGACCTGGCATACAGGAAGGGAAAGGGACCAGCCCCGCATCACCTCTAGGCTCTGAAGGAGCAGCGTGAGGCCGGGACCCAGGCAGGCCGACCCCTGCCCACAAGCCACTCTGGTCAGCGATCGTGAGGAAAAGGGTCATGCTGTGGGCCTCTCCCTTGCCGAGAGGCCTCTCTGGCAGCCCATAAATCCAGCAGGACCTGGCTGATCCTGTTTACCAGATTAGTGGACTGGGTGTCTCCATATAAATCACTCCGGGTGATTTGCAGGAGGCCCTGGACAGCCCAGGTCGGCCCCATGGGGCCCCCGGGGAGCCTGCTCAGCCGTCCAGGTGAGGTCTAAGGACAGCGGCCTCCTGCCCTACCTTCCCCACCAGAGTGTGGAACAGCTCCACCTTCTGTGGCCTCCCGGAATGATCTAAAGGCTCCACCAGCCAAAGTTCTGGCAATTTTAGGAACAGTCACCGTCAAATAGTGTTGAGACAAAATATGTCAGGCACATTTTGAAAGAATGAAGAAGATACATCTAGAAGGAACCGAGGCTGCAATCTCTACTGGGCAATGGGTAGCTGACTTGTTGGGTTCCTGACCGTGCGCCGGCACCAAACTGCCTCTCTGACAGAAATCATCATTTAATTTTGCAATAAACCCATGGAATATAACTACCCCCTTTTACAGACACAGTCACTAGAACACAGGACAGGTAATTTTTTTTTTTTTTTTGGCCTTTTGAGATAGGGTCTCGCTGTACAGTTCAGGCTGGCCTTCAGCTCACTTTGTAGCCCAGGCTGGTCTCAAACTTGAGATGATCCTCCTGCCTCAGCCTCCCAAGTGCTGGGATTACAGGCATGCGCCACCACATCTGGCTTTGGGCAGATAATTGACTTGATCAGGGCCAAAGTTACAAAACTGGAGTTCCATTAGTGAAGGTGAGACTTAAACCCAGGTGGCACACCCGCTGGAGCGGTGACCTTTACCACGGCCACTCATGGGTGTGGCCCTCTGCCACCTACCTCCACATCCACAGGCATAAGGACATGACACAGGCAGGACTCTGCAGTTGAAAAGGTCAGGTGTAAACTCCCAGCTCTGGTATTTACTGGCTTATAACATCAACCAGTCACTTTAATCGCCCCTACCTTGGTTTCCCCATCTGTGGAATAGCACCACCCTCATGGGCAAATGGGCTGTTCCATGCCCTCAGAGTGATGAATGAGATGAAGTATTGAAAAGGTGTTTGGCTGGATACCAAGCAAGCAGTTAAGCACTCAGAAGTGGTCTCCTGTTAGTTTGCACCCGATCTTCAGGTGCATGGGAGCCAGAGGTGCAGGCTTTACCTAAGGAGCTTCAGGAAGAGGGAGCCCCACCGGGTGGCACAGAGGCCTCTGAGGAAGGGAAGAGAATCCTCTCCCAAAGGCCCAAGGGCAGTTCTAAGGGCTTCAGTGTGGCCGGCAGGGAGGGTTTCCCACCAGCCACCTTGGTCGAGCCCACTCTGTCCCACACCCCCCCCAGCCTGTCATTTGTTACCACCCTGGCACTGGCCAGCAAAGAGTAAGTGTGGTGTGTGAGCAAGCGAATGAGTAAGCCTCCCAAGGTGCCCTGTCTTCCCACCACCCTTCCTCACACACACTCCTGGGTATGATGCTTCGTGTTTATTTTGTGGCAAAATATAGTTGTCATAACACTTGCCATTTGAACTTTTTTTTCAGTACTAGGGATTGAACTCAGGGCCATCACATTGATTGACAGCCCTAGCCCTTTTTAAAGACTTTCTAGCTGGGTGGAGTGATACAATTCTGCAATCCCAGGACTCAGGAGCCTGAGGCAGGAGAATGACTGTGAGTTTGAGGACAGGCTGGGCTACATAGTGGGTTCAAAGGTAGCCTGCACTGCATAGCAAGACCCTGAGTCAGGGTTTCTAAATTGCCTGGGCTGAGCTCAAATTTGTGATCTCCTGCCTCAGACTTCCAGAGTGCTGGGATGGTGTGTGTTAGCTCCTTATCCAGCTCATTTTAATTATTTTCAAGTGTACGTCAAGTGCATGTAGATTGTTATGCACCCATAACCGCCAGCCTTTCCAGAACTTTTTCATCATCCCAAACTGAAAGTCTTCAATCACTAAACAGTAACTCCCCATTCTTCCTCTCCCGGCCCCTGGTAGCCAGTCTTTACCATCTACACTCATGAAACTGACTCTTCTAGAAATCTCACACAAATAAGGGGCTGGGGATATAGCTCAGTGGCATAAGTGCCTGCCTGGCAAGTACAAGGTCCTGAGTTCAATCCTTGGTATCTCAAAAAAAAAAGAAATCTCACATAAATGAAATCATACAGCATCTCTTTTGCAAGGGTCCCTTGTATACAAGGGCTCACTCAGCTAGTCTATAGTGCCGGGTTGTTTGGCCAGTAACATCAGGGCAGATGTTTCTGTGCATTTTCTAGAGAACGATTAACACTGACATCTGCAGACTTCGAGGATAGCTCACCCTCCCAGGAAAGCTTGAGCAAATGACAAAATCTGAGCCCCATTTTCAAAAAAGAAGAAATTCTGCCTCCAGTCTTCTAAATAGAAATTTTGTCTGAATTTCCAGACCACAGGGCTCATGGCAGCAACGTCAACTCTTGCCCAGATTTTCAGGTCTACAGAAAGATCTGCCAGCCCCTGCACATAGGTGGCACACACACATATGCATATTACACCTTCATGCTGCTTCCGGAGGACCCTACTAACTGGTCCTGCTCCCCCCACAGGGACCTTATTCCTGTGTCCTCCATCAGCCTGGGGGACACACGCAGCCTCATCGAGGGAGGTGAGGCTTGTGAGCAGGACCCATTTTAATCCTGCGGCACACTTCCATGGGACTCCACCCTCTCTCACGGCAATGGGACGGGGTGCTTTGCAGGGGTCCCTGGCATTTGTAGTACTTGGTCCATCTGCTGGGGCTCTGGTAGAGAAACACGTCTGTGGCTCAGGCAGAGCTCTGTGTTTACACCAGAAGCAGCGGAGCCTGACCTCAGCCGGGGCTCAGGCCCCTCCAGTCCCAATTCCTCTCACTGTCCAGTGAGAGGTAGAAAACAGGTTGAGGGCCCTGGACAGGACAGTGCCTTCCCCTGCCAGCACACACCCCTCCGGTTCTCCCCTGTGCCCGGAGGAGCCTTGGGTCACTCAGGCAGGAGGTTCAGGACATTCTGGGGAGCCCCCTCAGGCTGGGATCTGACACAGGATGCCCGGGGCCAAGCTCTGGCTTCCTGGCACATCCCAGAGCCTGTGAGAAGGCAGCAGGGTCAGCATTGCTCTTCCCAACCTTCTTGTAGGTGACAGAGGCCAGGTTTGGAGCAGACAGGGTGCCTCCGAGTCTCAGCTCTGCCGCTTACTGCCATGCCACCTCCAGAGAGCCACGCATCAGCTCTCAGACTATCTCCTCCTCTCTACAGTGAGGATGAGGTTTATCCCGAGAGCACGCGGAGGAGTGCATACAGCAATGCACAGAAGTGCTTGACACCTCGCACCAACTCTGTGAGTGACGGGCATTACTGCTGAGGCTGCGTGCGCCATTAGCTATGTGACGTTAAGCAAGTGGCTGGGCCTCTCTGTGCCTTACATCCTGACCCTTGAAACGAGGTAAAAATGCGTTAACAGTGAATGCTGCCCAGGGTACTACATGAACTAAAACACAGTAAGGGCACGGGGGGGGGGGGGTCTCGATCCCTCAGGACCCAACAGCTATTATCAGTCATCAATACCTATTATGAACATTGCTACGATCTGGGCTGGCCAGCAGAGGTAGCCTCTGATCCCTCCCTCTCTGATGAGCCATCTGAGGCCCTGGGCACAGGAAAAGCCCTACTGCGGCTCCTCCCGCCCCGCCCCTCTGGCTCCTTTGAAGTCCCCAGGGGCCCCAGGGCCGTGATAAATGTCCCAGCCCTATGGGTTATGACTTGCTGCCAGATTTGACGTTAACCATCACGCCCTGGCTGGGTGTTTGCAGAAAGTGGCTAAATGCTGCTGGGGCTGATGGGGGAAGTGGGTCTTTGAAAGCCCCCCGGCCGGCCGCCCTGGCGAGAGGGAGCAGGAGGGGCCGGCTCCTCTCCAGCTGTTTAGTCTACCAATCACGGTGGTGACATAGAGTCTGTGCGCACAGAGGGGCTGCTGCGGGCTGGGCTGGGCGGGCGGGAGGGCGGCCTGCAGCCACTGAGGGGTCTGTCTCCTTTGCTTTCCTTCTTTTCCTGGTGTGTGTGTGTCTGTGTGTCTGTGTGTCTGTCTGTCCATGTGCTTTTCACACCTTTCAGAGCAAGCCAAGACTGTAAAAGAGAAAGCGCACTGGACTGGGAGTCCGCAGGCCCAGGCTGGGCCCCTCTCCTACTGCCCTCTTCCAGTGCACTGGAAGAGGCTATGGGGTAGAAGGGGAGAGGATCCGATCCAATGCCAGACTTCTGGCCCGGCCGGGTCCACCCACCTCCTGGCTCAGCCTCTTTGTACGGTGCAGTGTTGCGTCATCGATCTTGGGTCTCTAAGCCTCAGGATCCTCATCTTCCGATGGCAGTGGACAAGCGCTTTTCACAACCTCGGAGCAATGATTAAAACCGGGTGATGCACATCAGGTGTCCTGCACGGGACCTGAGCACTGCACAGCTCTGAGAGGGGGCCCAGCCTCTATCTAACACCAGTCTAGGGCACAGGACAATGAGCCCAGTTTGTTTCCTGGCTCCTGAGGGTCCCTGGACACCTAATTCCCGTTCAGACTGCAACTCTCCTCTTGCCCATTTGCTTGTACTTTCCAACAACTTTCCTCTGAGGCAGGGTAACATCAGAATGAAAAATCATAGCCACGCACCGGGCAGAGCGCTTCCCAGGCCTACCTGGCCTGGGGCATGAGCACCACAATTAAACCAATTTGTGCAGGGAAACTGAGGCTCAGGGAAGAGAGACTTTTCTCCTTCTGTAAAATGAGAACCATGGTACTTGATTTAGAAAGTTGCTGGGAGCTTTTGGTGACAGACCAGGAAACAGGGTATGGCACTGGGCACATCTCCCTAAACACCAGCCACACGATGCTTGCGTCCCCGTTAAGTGCCAGCCTCTTCCAGTGCTATCAGAAAGGGACCCTGTCTTCAGGTCACCGGTGTCAGTCAGGACAAGCCTGGTTCTGCTGCAGTGACAGACAGCCCGGCTTATTTCTACCGGGGCCACATCGGGAACAGAGTTTCAGTTCAGCAAGCCACACGGGGACAGAGACCAGAAGCCACTCTTCCTCGACGCGCTTCACAGATCACTAGCAAAGTGAAGTCAGTTTGGGGACTGACACACTGGTTCGGAGTGTCTGCAGCTGACATTTCACAGTCACACAACAAGGAAGGGAACAAAACAGTATAATTCCACTGCATGCCAGGAGGTCACCTGTCTCATGCAAACAACTACTCGGTAAAGTCAAGTCCTCTCTGAGAGCTGTGGGAACACAGTGGGGGAGTGACTTTTCCTGAAGGTCTGGGGCCCTTCACAGGCCAGGTGACCTGAGAGCTGGGCAATAGCCTTTGGATCAGGGTTCTTAAGTCGAGGTGCACAGATCCCCTTTGGCATGGTTGGCCTTCAAGGATCTAGGTGTAGGTACGAACTGGGCATTTTTCTCAGAAGCAAAGTCCTTCATGTTCATCATCTAAGAGCCAGGCCACCAGATGGTCTCTACAGCTCTCCTGGCGTTAGTGTTTTGGGTACAGCACAGCCTAAAGCACAACTCTTGATCTACCTGCACTAGCCATCTCGGGTGGTTGTTTAAACTGTACGTCCCTGACCGGTGGGGTGACCTCAGGGCAGCTCCAGACCATCTGCATTTCTCCCAGTTCCCTAGCACATCTGTGCTTGGAGACCCCCTCTACAGAAGCCACCCCACCATTCAGGCCATCCGGGAAGCCTAGCAGGGGCTAGCCGTGAAGATCCATTGGTGGCCAGGGAGGATAGTGCGCTCTCCAGAACCCCTTCTTTCCCTCACTGAGAACGGGCAGAGTGGAGGCCCCAGGTTCTTGCCTGGCACATAGCAAGTGCTCAGTAAAAATTGAGAGAGCAAAAGAAAGGCCATGAAATGGGAGGAGAAAAAAGCAGGTCAGCCTAAAAATTATGTTATGGGATGAGGCGGCCCTGGGGCCACACTCTCCAGCTGGGTGATCCCGGACAAGTCTCCTGAAGGTTACCAGGATGGTACCTGCCTTTATGACTCTTCGTGTTGGGTCTCAGTGACCCATGCCAGAAACGTGGGCACCAGGCAACCCCCCCAGCCCTCCCCTGGACCCCAGATCCACTCTCTCCCCTGCCAGTAGAAGGGGGTAAGCCAGACCCACGATGCAGGGCCGAAGGTGGAAGTAGAGGCTCAATCCTGGCCTGCTGTGAGGAGCCCAGTAGAGCCGTCCATTGCAGTCCGCCCCAGGCCACCCCACCCTGGCCACTGGAGTCCTGGAGGTCCAGACTGGGCTGAATTCGTTTCCACAGCTCCAGCCCCTGCTCCGACCCCCAGGCAGTTCAAGATGTACGCCTTTGAACATCCTGGCCTTAGGGACACTGCTGCCCCAGGACCAGCCTTTCCCTCCTCCGTCCCCTTCCCACCCACGGCATAGGGTCCCCCCACTCCAGGGTCCAAGCCCAAAGGAGCTCTTTGAGGCGCAGGGCACTGTTTCTGTAGGGAGTGGGGAGCGCTCTGGACAAGAGACAGGAAGCCTGCCCCCAGGCTGCGGTCCTTTCCAGCTCTGAGACTCTTTCCTCAGCTGTACACAGTGTACACAGGGTCTCCTCCCTGGAGGAGTGGACGCGGCGTGCAGCCAGTGGGGCCCGGGCCCCACGCTGCACTACAGAGGCCCCTTCTGAAGCCCTAAACCTGGTGCGTTCTCTTCCTTAAACAGGCCTCCCTGAAAATGAATGCCAGAAACAGTGGCTGTGAAAGCACCTGAGGAGAGATAAAGCTGGCAGGCTCTCTGATGGGTCCCACCACCTTAGGAAGGGAAAGGACCCTCCAGAGGCGTGGCCGGAGCCCGTGCTGCCTGCTCTGACCCCACCCCCACCCCCATTTGATCTGCAAGGAGTGGCAGGGCCTGCTAATCAGCCTTGTTCCAGCCCCAGGGGATTAACCCTGCCTGCCCCGGCCTGCGGCGGCCCGGCTACCAGAGGCACCCCACCATTCTCAGCTGCTGGCTGGGGGGCTGGGGGGCACTGGGGAGGCACCGACCAGCAGCAGAGAGGGGGAAGCCAGATAGCACCACCTCTGTCTCCTGCTCCTGCTTGGAAGCCTGCGGGGCCGCCTCCCCCTCTAACCTGAAATCCAAGCGTTTGACTAAGCATGAGAGAGGAGGCGCTGCCTGGCCACCGACCTGACTCTGGCTCAGGGGCGCCCCCAGCTCCCCACCTTCCTTACCCCTGCCTCTTCTCTCCCTTCCAGTGCGGGGTACTCGCTCCCAGACCTTCAGAGCCTGCTCCCGGATCTCCCTCCGGAGCCACACTCCAGGGAGAGTCCTTCCCGCCTTTCTCAGTAGCCTCCTAGCAGCCCACTGCACTGTCACCTGAACTGGTTATGTTTTTCAGTCTGAGGCTGAAATTCACATGTAGTCTCCACTCCTCATCTGCCTGGACCCGGGCAGTGAGCTGGGACTTAGAACAGAGGTTACCCAAGGTGCAGCTCAGAAGCGGGGTGCGGACCAGGGGGCAGGGCACCTACACAGCCACCATCAGGGCTCAGGGGTTCTGAGTGGAACGACCACTGCTGCTTTGCTTCAAGCCTGGGCAGGTGAGGAGGTCTGGAGGGCTTGTTACGGGGATGGCCCCCAGAACTCCCCCAATGCAAAGGCAGCTTCCTGGGCGGTGCTGGGACACTTGAACAGGTGTGGAGGAGCAGGGAGACCTCGGGAGGCTAGGAGCTGCACAGTGGGGTCCAAGACTCCAGCGGGGTGTGACGAGACCTGGGAGACCTGGAGAGAAGAGCCCAGGTCCAGCCCACTTCCAGCCAGGCTCAGGACCACTCCCAGCCATCTTCCCAGCCTCTGCCAGGATGGCCTGGAAGCACTGCCTTGCCCTCAGCACTGGGCTTGGGCGGTGGCCCTGCCACATGCAGACTGGGTGACCGCAGAAAGTTCTTCCATCCCCCCTGAGCCTGTTTTCTTATCTGTAGAATGGGATCACGCCAGCATAAAGGCAGGGCTACACAAGCTCATCCAAAGGGCTTTACCACACGCACCAACACACCCCAAGCGGTGCCTCTTTCCCTCCGCAGTCGACTCCCAGGCCCGACTGGCCCTGGCCTCCAGCGCCACCTACTGGCCCAGTGGCAGAATGATGCATACGTAGTCCCCCTCCGGGAGAAGCATGATTGGCAGGAGAACAAAGGGATTTGGGGGTTCGGGGTACTGCTGTTTCTCGATCAGGGTGCGCTTGGCAAATAAACACTCACAAGATGCACGTCACTAATCAACAGAGAAACTCCAATTAGAACTTTGATGAGATGGCCCTGCCCTCTTGGCAGCATGGTTAAAACCATCACAAAGCCAAACCGTGTCTCTAAGCTGTGTCTCTCACCAAGGTCTCAAGAGGATGCGGAGCGATGGGAACCCTCAGTGGCCACTTGAAGAATACAAGAAGAGACAGTCACTCTGGAACATGGTTCCTCAACTTCCTAAAGAGTCAGACACAAATTTACAGCAAGACCCGGCAGTCTCATTTCCAAGTCTTTATTGGCAGACCACAATGAAAAGCGTGCACACACAAAATAACCTGTCCAGAAATGCTCATCAGAGCTTCATCATCCTGAACACTGCAGCGAGGCCAACGTCCTTCACCTAGTGACGAGCAGCAAACTGCAGCAGCACACAGCGGCACACAGCTAGGGCTTCTCCCTCTTCCCCCCAAAGACGCTGATATTGACTTGAAACACAAGTTTAGTGTTGGCAATTTTTTTTTAACATAGAATTTACAATGCATTGCATGTTGGTGTCTGCCTAGTAGCCACTTATTTTAGAGATTCATCTTTGCATTGCATGAAAAAAAATTTTAACCAGCTCTGCTGGTGATTTTTAAGCTGATACAGGTTTGGGAATCCTTTCCATGGAAGGTGGGACTCAACAGAGGGAAAGAAACACCCCAGGTCACACAGCGCGTTAGCATGGGCCCAGGATGAGCTCTTCGGTCTTCTGACCCAGCTTCAAGGCTTTCTGAGTGACATATCACTCTTTATCTCTTACTTCTATGTTGTCCTAGACAGAACCCTTGGTTTATTAGTCACATAAAGGTGTTGTTTTAAATGCAACAAAGGAGAACCATGCTGCCTAACCCAAGCAGCCATCCCAGGGCGCAGTCCACACTCAGGAGGAAGGCCGGGGTGAAACCACCAGCTCAGTGTGGGAGGATCTCAGACAGGTTGCCCCGCCACTCTGAACTCCAGCTTCCTGACTGTGCACCAGAGCGAGAAGCATGGGGTACCTGCTGCAAAGGACCATCAGGAAAGCAAATTGGAGGCAGCCAGCAGTGTGTCCACTCCCTGGCTCTGCAACTGGCCTCGGGATAAAGGGCAGGAGACTTGTTGCTTCCTAACTACATAGGGCTCAGACTGAGCAGTGACAAGCCACCACCCACCATGGTATCCATGGGAACGCAGGTGCCTCCAAGGAGACTCCCACACCCCGAATGTGTTTAGGAATTGGAGGGTGGGGGAGGTTGGCCCAGTGTTGTGGTTTCTGTCTAGATGTCCTAAAGCCTCACACAAATCCTAGGCAGAGCTCAGGGGAGGCAACTGGATCACGCGGTGCTGCACTTCCCCCTGGATTATGCACTGTTGAGTTTATGGCTATGGTGTTAGGGGTCTGACCTGGGAGCAGGTAACTAGGCTGTGACCCGGAGGGTGCATCCCCCCCAGCCCCACCCCCTGCTCCACTTCCTGGCCACCATGAGGCAAGCAGCTCTGCTCCGCCCAGGCCCTTCTACCACACTGCTGACCATGCAGGGACTGGACCTTCTAAAACACGAGCCTCAGAAAACTCCTCTTCAAGTCGCAGACATCAGATACTTCGTCCCAGCAGCGAGGAACACCACTGTGACACCTGGGGACCCCTTCTGGCCACTCGTGGTCGCTTTGGCAGGTCTCCGGGTCCTGGCTTCCTTCTACTTAAAATGGTATTGAAGGGGACACGAGCAGAAAGAAGCTGTGATGTCCATGCACAACTCCCCAAGGTCACTGTGATCACTATGTACTGCCAACATGGACTACTATGGACTACTACTTTTTTTTAGTAAAAATTAATTTTAGAGGCCAGGTGTGGTGGCACATGCCTGTAATCCCAGAACTTGGGAGGGATTGTGAATTTGAGATCAGCCTGGGCTACAAAGTGGGCTCAAGGCCAGCCTGAACTGTACACTGAGACCTTGTCTCAAAAAGAAAAAAAAAAAAAGTTAATTTTAGAAAAGTAAATTAATAAAGTGGCATTGAACTTTCAGCTCGGGCAGCTCAGAACCTCGGGTCAGTGTCAAAGGCTGCTTCCCAGGCCCCCACTACAGATTCTGGAGCAAGCTCTGAAATTTCCCGCCCGGCAGACACCTGCCCACTCTTCTAACCCGTCTCATGTCTGCTCGTCCACCAAGCTTTTCCTGATTGTCTCCTGCTCCTCACTGCCCTCTTAGCATATAAAACAGGACATAGTGTCCTCTTAAAGTTGGGGACCCATTTCTTCATGAAAACTGCAAAGCTTTGCCATGGAGGCCACAAGGCCTACTCATCCTCATCCAGACATCCGTGATTATATTTGCAAACATACACCCGATGTGCCCAAGACCTAGAAGGTATTGCTTGTAGAGCTTGATTTTACACAAACAGTATCATCCTCGGATTTTTCCCCATAGCCTGCCAACAAACCCCTTCCACGATGGGGCCACCATGCGTTTGGCTGATCATAGCATCAGTGTGACTGGATCCCAGGTGACCTTCCCAGCCAGAACCCACAACATGCCATCATACCTGCACGCTGCCTTTCTCCTTTGTGCTCAAGAGGAGGTCGGTTGGGCCTCAGTTCTCCAACCTGGTCCTCCACAAGTAAAGGCGATTGCTACTGCACAATGTCCAAGCATCTCTTCACGGTTCTAGTGCATGTCTGACTGCTGTGTTCTCCCTCTCCAGAGCATTGCACGGAGACAGGAAAGAGCATGTCAGTGAAGAGCAGGCTTCAGCCACGATGGCAGGAACTCCAGTCTGCCTGTGCACTCCCCCGAGGTACTGGAGGCAAGGCCTTCCCACAGGGGTGGGAGCAAGAAAGACTGGTGGTGGTGGACCTGACTGCTGCTGCCCTATCTCTGCTACCAACCACCGCTCTCCCTAGGAACACATCTGCAACTCTCATTCATTTCCAACACGCCCCCGTTGGAAAATGGAATAAACTTCTCAGCCCGTAGAAGCGACTGACGAGGACAAAGTAAAAGTCACAGAGTAGGACCTTCTGGAAAGCACTTAAAAAAAACCACTGACTACCATTAGGGGTTTGTCTTTTATGCTGCTTCTATATCTAATCCCAGGGCTCAGATGCAATGGCAGGAACTCCAACAGCCATCTTAGACCATTAGGTAGCCTCAAGGATGGAGGCCCCATACTAAAGGTGGCAGAGCAGAAGGAGCCCAGGTCTTGATCACGTTGTGGAGAAGCCATTTCAGTCACAGCCTGCTCTGCTGTAGGCAGCTCATCAAAACGAATTAGTTTGAGCAACTGTGGTCAGGTGTTGGTGACTAGAAATGCAACATGATGGTCACAGGCACAGAAATGGACAAGCTAGAGAAAGCAAGAGGATAGAGGGAGGGCAAGGAGAGAGGGAAAGCAGAACAGAGGCCCGTGAGATGCAAGATCACTTCCCTGACCCAGAAGTGAGTGGAGATTTGGAAGGAGGGCCCTTTTGGCAAATTCAGACTCCAGCCAACCCTGTACCTCCCAGAAGAAGCCATCCCTGCTACTTTGTGCAGGTTCTGAGTGACGAATGCACCAGCATGCTGGGTTGCCAATGCCACAGGGCCCAGCACAGCACCAGTCTGGCCCAAGTCTTCTGTCTGTCTGGCTTCTTCCTCTGGGTGGAGACACAGCCCTGGAAGGCTCTTTCCAGAGGTGGCTTCCCGACAGATGTTCCAGACTTGGCTTGGAAATGGGGTTTCCCATGACCAGGGTAACCCCACCCTGCGTAGCAGCACTGTCTCCTTTTTCTCTTGGGTCAGCCTGGAAGTTCACTTTTACCCTCACAGTGGGTTACCCGTTAGGACCCAGGCACCAAAGCCACGCTTTCAGCCTCAGCAATTCACTCCCTTTGCAGACTCTTCTCACCCTCACTCTCCCAAACAGAGGTCCTGACAAGCAGAAGAAGCTGCTGGGACCTTAGTGTGCTGTGAGCGACCCCATCCCAACCTTCTCATCTCTGGCTCCACGGCCCCCTCAGCCCAACCTCAGCTGCTCTGAGGGAAACAAACAAACAAAAAAAATGGTAACAACCTATGCCAAGCCGGGGCACAGGAGACAGCTTTAGCCAATTAACATTCCTTCAGGGCCTGGGCCTCCGCCCCCTTCAGTAGCACTTCATAAATGTCAGGAGGGGCTTGGGGGCACTGGCTTCTCTGCAGCCTGGCAGAGGCCGGCACCCTGAGCTGGGCCTGGCTGGGTGGCCCCCCCGGAAGTGCAGGGTGCAGGGTGAGCAGTAACCAGAGTGAATACCCTGCCTGTGGGCCCCACTCAGGGTTACACGGGCCCTGGGAGAGAGTTCCAGTGCTCCCTGGAGGCCCCAAAACCTTCCTGGTGGACACTGGAGCGTGGCGGGCCTCTCCCACAGAGAGGGAGGGGGATGACACAGTCTGCCCACCAGCTCAGTGCCGCCCCACGTGGCAAGATTTTACAGGGCCTTATTCAACTCCCTCCCACTGCCCAACTGCACTTTGATGGTTCATTGTACTTCTCAGCCTGACTAGACTACTGAGTACCCCAATATTTGGTGAAATGTTCCATATAGGGGTGTCTATGAGGTTAACTGAGGGGGCCAGGTAAAGCAGCCCACCTGCCCTCACATGGTTGGGCCTTGTCCCATCCCCTGAAGGCCTGAATGGGAGAAAAGGCTGAACTCTTTCACCTTGCCTGCCTCTCTTCCAGCTTAACAGTGGTCTCCTGCCCTCCAACCCAGTAACCGCTCCTGGGCCCACTCAGCCTCTGAGTCATGTGAGTCAGTTCTTGATAGGAAGTCTCTCTGCACAGCTGTATGTCTGCTAGGGGCTGGGTGTTGGCCTCCTCCAACTGGCACACTGAAACTTAATCCCCAGATTCATCCGGCATTCAGAGATGGAGCTGTGGGAAGATGACCCAGCCTGCAGGGCCCTGCCTTTGTAAATGGATTCACTCACTTGCAGGTTCATAAATTACCTCAGGAGTGGCTTTGTTGTACAAGAGCTCTCCCTGGCTTGCTTGCTCTCTGCCGCCACGTTACAGTGCAGCAAGAAGGCCTTGCCAGATGCGGAGCAGATCCCAGCACCAGGCCCTGGGCCCTCTCAGTTCCAGAGCCATGAGCCACCTAAAGCTGGACTCTCCACCAGTTACCTGGTCTGGGGTGTTACAGCATTGGAAATGGACGAGGACAGTGTGGTACTGTGTCTTCACTCTGAATGTCCCTCCCTGCACCTCAGCCTGGGGAGGGCACCTCCCCATCCACCCTGCTCCCTCTGAGCGCAGAGTCCCTAACAACGCGAGCACACTCTGCACCCCTCTGCTTCCCTCTTGTTCTCCTCTATGTTTGTCTGCTAGGGCACCTCTTGGATTGCGTACTGGCTATTCTGTCTCCCCAGTAGATGCTTGGTCCAAGCAGGGGCTGCAATCTGGTTTGCTCACAGCTATGTGACATGGGATGGAGAAAAACACAAGTGGACAACGTCCCTCTCTGCCTGAGGGCTCCCAGATGCCTGGTCAGATGGAGGTTGCATAAGGTCCCTGTTCAGTCCCTTTGGAAGCCCCTTTTCTTGGGCCAGAGGATCCCAAATCTGCCATTGTATCAGACTGTCCTGCAGCTGCTGGTTTTGAAAATACAGCTTCCTGCTCAGCCTGGAAGTTCGCCTGAAATCCTGGGTCTGTAAAATTGGATTGTGGGCAAATGCCTTTCTAGGTTCCCAGGCAGAAGAAAAGCAGTGGCCCCCGGAGGGTGGGGCCGGGGACCTTCTCTGTGTCCCACCTCTGCCACTGAGCACTGCCTGGCACAGGTGCAAAAAGCAGACAAGAACAGCAGGAGACTTCTGACTGACCACAGCAGGACAGAGGCGGCAAGGGCAGGGCCGGCAGAAGAGCTCTAGGTGGGTATAGCTCTAGCTCTGCCCTGGGAGGAGCTGGCAACCCGCGTCACCTAAGCCTCACTTTCTCTGTCCATATGATGGGACCAGGAGAACAACACACATCCCCAGGACTGCTGGTAAGTAACCGGGATATCTTACAGGAATACAAAGTCATCTTAAATTTTTGCACTCTATATCACTGACTATCAGAATTGATCGTTTTGCACAGAGTAACAGGGCTCTGAATGCCACAATGAAGGTGTAAATGTAGATGTAAGTCACACATGCGTGTTCAATGTTCCTTCGTTGCTACACCCACGTTTTCTGATGGCCTCCCTGGCCCCAGGCCCAATGCTGGGCACTAGTAAGGCAGATATTGCTCAGAGCAGCCCAGTGTCCCCAAAGGTCTGGGGTCACGGTACCCCCGGGGCCCAGGCAGCTCTTGGCGGCAAATGGCCAGGGCTGGGCGGTTCACGCCCCAGACGCGGGACCTCCCGATTTTGCAAAAGCCGCTGGGGATTTGTATATAACCCTCTTGATTTTCAAATGTTGGCGGCTAACTCAAAACTTAGGCACAGAGCTGAAGAACCGGGCGAGAATTACGCAGGCCCTGAAAGGGTGGAAAGCCACTGGCCTGGAGCGGGGGAGCCGGCCCAGCACCCAGGTACCTTACAAGCGCGCGCGCCCCGACACCACCCACTCACCAGGAAGTACGCTGAGTCCCAGCGGGGACTGCAGTTTCGAGACTTGGCAAGGCGCGAACTTGAGGAGCTCTCGGAGGGGGAGACAGAGGTCCAGAGAGCGGCAGGGCCAGAGCAAGGTCGCACAGCAAGGAAGTGCAAGGCGCGGGTCGGAACCCCACCCCGCAGGCCTCTCCGCCCTCCCAGGAATCCGCTTCGCCTTTGGTTTGGGGGCGCTCCCTGCCACGTGGGGGCTCGGGATGAGCGGGCAGTGAAAGGCACAGCTGCACCTCGGGTTCCGGCACCGGGTCCGGGGGGAGAATCGTGAATGATACAAAAAAGCTGGTGCGGACCCAAGTGAAGTCTGGTCTTATTTGGTCACATGCGTGTGGGCACGCCGGTGCCCGGCTCTCCCCGTCCCCGCACACCCCTGGGGCGCCCGGGAAAGTGGGGGTTCCTCCAAGCCCGCGCGTTCACTTCAAGGTCACTGTGACCCCAGGGGTGCTCCGAGGCCGCGCCGAGGTGAGCGAGGCGCACTGAGAAACCCGCCCGCTGGGGTTGGCAGACGCCGGACTCCGGGACGGCCGCGGGGCGGAGAGCTGGAGGCTGCGCCCGCTACGGAGCAGCACCCTGGGCCCTGAGGATCGCCCGGCTCCGTGCGCCGGCGTCCACTTCCGCGAGCCCGAGCCCGGCGGACGGGGCGGGGCAGGGGGCGGGGAGGAAGAGCGCCGTCCAATCAGGGAGCGCAAACCGGCCGTAATTTGCATTGATGCATCTCTTCCGCCTTTCTTTGTCTCTCCCTAATGCGCCTCGAGGGAATTTTAAATTCCTTTATTTCCCTTTTCTCGCCTTCCTCCCCTTCCTTCCGTGCCATGACTTTACTGGTTTTGTTTTTCTTTTTTCTTTTAGATTTCTCTCTTCTAGGTAGCCATCAACCCGGAAGTGGAGAATATGTGGAGAGATGATAGTTGGATGAAGGGATAGACGTGTGTCAGGGTTCCAAATCATGGGCGAGACCCTGACCCAAAATTTAAAATTGAAGGAAGGTCTAGGGATGTAGCTCAGCGCTAAGGATGTAACCCCCGATACAGAAAAAAAGAAAGCTATTTGCACGTCATTTTATTTTTTTAGACATTTTAATAGCTTATGATAGTCTGTTGTATAGACATACCGTATTTAACCAGTTTCCTACTGATAGTCATCGAAGCACTTTCCAATATTCCCTACTTTCCAGTATGTATTTATTTCCCTACCCCAGACAGTGCTGTGATGAACACCTCATGACGTGAGATGGTTCTGGGGAGATGACCTCAGGGTGCGGCACACCTCTCCATCCGTGATTCTTGCAAAGGTCACGTGAGGCAGCCAAGGTCCAGAAGCATGTTCAAGATCACGGTTCCCTCACCACGCCGTGCCCTAGAATGCTATGTCCAAGGAAAATATAAGGAAGTAAGCCGCAGATGGAATTTTAAATGTTCTTCAAGCCTCATTAGGACAAGGTAAAAACAAAGTACTCTGTAGGTTATGGGAGTAATTAGCAGCAACAATAAGGCATTTCTGACTCCTGCTACAAACCTGACAGGGTGCTAAGTGTGTGCATGCATTGAGGGCAGGGCCAAGGCCTGTCCCGTTGGCAGATGAGCTAACTGAACCTGAAGGAGGCTGTGGACTTGCCCAGTGCCCCAGAGCTGGGACGTGGCACTATCAGGACCTCAAACCAGGCCACTGTCCATGTCTTAACCCAAAGGGAAGAAGAACAGCGAACCACCAACTGAAAGTTGAAAAGCAGGACTCTGACTCCCAGTAGGCTCATGAACTGTGTCTATGTCTGCAGGACAGCAGGCAGCAGGCGCAGGATGGAAGAGAAGCTATTAACTTCCATCCGCTCTGCAGCCTCATAGGCTTGGCCACTAAGCTTTCCCTCCCTGGACAATACATCGGAGTTAACATCAGCCACCATGTGTTGGTGCAGAAGTGAAATAACCCTAGAAAAGAGTTAGCACCCTGCCTTGCATGCGGGCGAGATGGTGAAGGGTTTTAAATGTGTCCTTTCATCTCCCAGGGGTAGCACTGAATTCTAGCTGTGTGATCTAGACACAGAGTTCAACCTCTGGGTTCCTGGGTTTCTTTATTGGTAGGCAGAAATAAAGGTGCCTCTCTCTATATGGGATTTTGTATGCTGGTTAATTGGGAGTGGATCTCCCTGGGGGACACTGGACACTGGACAAGGGTGTGCACATTCATCCCGTTGATGTCACAGGCTAAGCATCCTCAGCTTGGCTGGGGCTGTGGAGAGACGCACCAGTAGCCTCTGCTTCTCAGAAATGGAGGTCACAGGGAAACAAGGTACTTGCCAGTGGAAAGAGCCAAGTGAGCAAGCTCATAGCAGGTGTGACTAAAAAATATGGTGTGTGTTTAAACCTCAAAAATGTATCATAGTCAAACACTGGTTCCCACTCAGACCCCTCCACACCCTCCCCTCTCTGTGAACCCACTTATCCCACCATTCTGGGCACTTTCCGAGGCAGTTCTGGAGGTGCTCTTTTGTGAGTGTCTGTAGTCACGCTGCCCTGCCTCCCTCAGTGTCCTAGACAGATGCAAAATATTTACCTTACACCATGTCTCTTTATTCTCCTTGCAGTTACTTGTTTAAATGCCCATTTCTCTTATGAAGTAGTGGTAGCCAGGGCTGGGAACTGGATTTCTTTTTTTTTTTTTTTTTTTTTTTTGCGGTACTGGGGATTGAACTCAGGACCTTGTGCTTGCCAGGCAGGCACTTATTCCACTGAGCTATATCCCCAGCCCATGGACTTCTAAATGTTCTCTGGGAAAATCAAAATGTTAGCAACCGGTTGTGGTACACTGCTGTGATCCTGGCTACTTGCAAGGCTGAGGGAAAAGGATCACAAATTCAAGGCCAGCCAGGGCAACTTACCAAGATCCTGCCTCAGAATAAAAAGTAAAAAGAGCTGCTGGGGACTCGCTCAGCGGCGGAGGACCCCTCTGTCTGATCCCCAGTAAGGGGGAGGGGCAAGAAGGTTCTAGAAGGGCCTCTCTGGGTCTCTTGTGATGTCCAAGGCCTTGTGTAAATCCCCACTTCGCCCCTCTGGGGTGCCCTGGGCAAATGAAGATGGACGGTCTAAGAAACAGAACACAGCAGTTGTCTGCCCCTTGAGTGGTTAGTTGAGAGCATCCTGTCAGCTCACTCCTGCTCCTGCGCTCTTGGTTTTCACGGTTTAATGAACGAAACTGCCACGATGGAGAGGCTGCCCGAGGTCACAAGGTGCTGAGGGTGGTTTCTGACCCACAGCCGGGGAGGAGAGAGGCTGAGGGCCAGCTCGGCTCCCTGTGGAGTTTCAGGGTCACAAAGGCCCAGATGGAGAGCCCAAGGCTCACTGTCGCAATCCAAGCACGGCGCACGAGGCGTGAAGACCTTCACAGGCCGCTCACTCCCATCAGCATGCCCTGATTTGTCCAGACCTCAAGAACCGAACCTGTATGTGCCTGGTGTACCGCAGACCTTCAATAAATTGTGTACTAAACGAAGAAACAGCAAGCTTTCCATTGTCTTCTCATCTCTAGCCACTAGGTGGCAGCAAACACAAGCAGACGAATTGGCCTTCTGCGTGAGAGCCCCAAAGCTGAAATTTTATTCCTGAAAATAAATTTGTTTAACTAAAAATATATTTCTGCATCAAGTACTTATGGAATGCTAAGTGATTTACAGGAATTAGTCATATTAATGATCATCGCAACTCTTTGAGGTTTATTATTACCAATTTACAGAGAAAGAAGCAGAGGCTGAGTTGTTGATTCCCAGTTATACAACTAGTTAACTGCAAGGGTTAAGTTCGTGCTTAGTGTAAGGATGCTGTAAAAGCTCTTTCTAGAACTTTTCTATGCCAATATACCTGAGTTGCTACGTGTGTGTATGTATCTCTAGCAAGAGTAGCTAATCCCAGCACTTGGGAGCTGAGGCAGGAGGATCATTGGGAGTTTAAGACCAGCCTGGGCTACAAAGGAGCTCAAGGCCAGCCTGAACTGCTGGTGAGACCCTGTCTCAAAAAGACGAAAAAAAAAAAAGAGTAGCTGTGTGTGTGTGTGTGTGTGTGTGTGTGTGTGTGTACACGTGTGTTCAGAATTGTGATCAAACACATGTACCCCTCTGGACTTGCTTCTAACCTTGGAGTCCCTCCCAAGTGATTGGGCCTTTCGGCCTCTCTAGCATGTTGTGTAACATGCAGCGTCTAAGCTAGTCCTTTGAATTAATGCCAATTTTGTGCTTTTACCAAAATAAACAGAAATGCTTCCAGAAACATCCTCAAATAGACAGCCCTGTGCCAGGGTCTCTGCCCACAGCACCCCCAGAGCATGATCCCTAGCTGTCAGCTGAGTGTGGCTGTGCGATAAAGACAGCGATGGTCCCCAATTGTCCCTGGTGGGCTGGGCCCATTCCTCTCACCTGCAGTGTGGAGGAGTGGCTTCCCCTCTGCAGGCACCGCAGTCCCAGTTACCAGTGTGCACACTTCTGCCTGTTTCACGAGCGAAGTTGATGCACCCGTAATAGACCGGGCTTTTGTAAAATGACAAATGACGTGAGCTCCCCTCTTCCTGGAAAGTGAGCAGCCAAGAGTGACCCTGGGGGGAGAGATGGAAGAGGCAAACATCCAAGGTCCCTTGTGAGGTCAGATCTCAGCTGAGGTTTGCCCTGTCTGTGCCCAGGCGCTCACCCTGAAATGTCCAGGGCGACGTTTCTTTGTGCAAATCCTACTGTTTGTGGTTTCACTGACAGAACTACCACCTGTGATGGGAAGCGCAGGCCAGACGTAGGGGCGGGAGGGAGACTCAGAAAGTGGGCGGGGAATCGGACAGGGAAGGGGTCGGCAGAAGTTCTAGGTGCTGCCTGCGCCTCTGTCCAGCAGGTGATCCTCAAGGCTCCTTGCTTTGGGGGTGGGGCCTTCCACACTCATAGCTGCCTCTAACATACAGAGCTCTATGAGGGGTCCCTTCCACCCACCCACACAGTGCCACACCTAAGCTCACTCGGTCCCCACCACGCCCCACCAGGTAGGAGCTGTGACTTTCCTGCATCACAGAGAAGGAAACTAAGGCTCAGGGAGGCAGCACAAAGCGGGGAGAATGCACCTGGGCCTGTGGGGGAGACAGAAGCACAGGCAGGCCCCCCGCAGCACAGCTCGCAGGAGGTGGAGCAGAGCAGCCCCAGCCAGCCCAGCCCGTGTTCCTCCCCAGACCCACGTTATCTGCATTCTGAGACCCAGCTGCAGACTGTCACAGCCCCGCCCCCAGGCAGCTTCCAACCTTTGGACTATAAACAAGCCGTGGCCTGGTTGGGGTGGCCCAGCCTGTCCTTGAGCCTGCAGACCTGTGTGTACAAGCTCTGGGTTGTGAGCATACACACGCGGCTGGACATAGCTGCCCGGCATCGGACCAGGGGTGTCTCACTGATCCCTCAGGCACCTGTGCCCTGGACCTTGCAGGGATGGTTTCGGGACCCACCCTCCTTCCTGAAAGAGGGCTAGGCTGGAACCAGGGGATCAAGGGAAAACTGGCAGAGAGGGCCTGGTGTATGCTCAGGCCACACAGTGAAGCTATTTCCGAGAATGTAAGCTGCCTGGTCGCACCTTTCTGGCAGCTCGATGGCCTCCTGGAACCAGAGGTACCCGCTCATGGCCCACACCTCCTGTTATCTACGGGGCCCCAGAGCCCGGGGACTCCTGCGACAGGGCCCACCCTGGCTGGGGGACAGATGGATGGACTGTGGGAGGCTGCTGCAGCCTGATAGGGGTGGCTAGCAAGAGCCCCTTTATCAGCAGGGCTCTGGGCTCCAGGCAGCCGCATGGTGCTGTTGGTCCTGTCAGGGAGCGGCTCCTGGGCCTGTGCGGGAAAGATACAGGGCAGAGGCATTTCTTGAAAACACACAGAGGTCTGTGTTGCTTTCTCTAATTACAAAGGTAAGGCAGGCCAGGACAATAAAGTGGGGCACAGCAGAAGCAGCCTGTGTAGAAAGTGAAAGTGTCTCCAAACCCACTTGTAGATATCATCCAGGGGCCCCGCTGGCGTCATCGCCCCAGATTTTTTTTCGACCCATAGACTGTAAAAAATTGAGTGAATTAGACACAAATAAATATCACCATGCGGTGGCTCAGAGCACTCCTGGGCACTGGTCTTGTGACTTCCCAGCTGCGCCTGTGCCATATGGCCTAACTCCCTGTCCTCAGCATGCTCCTTGGTAAACCTCACGTGGACATCAAGATTCGACAGGATAACGAACGTGGGCCAGGACCAAACGTTAGTGTTGCCCATGTGTTTGGGCACTTTGCCTTTGCTCTTCATTCAACAACTGTTCAAAAAACAACCTACTGTGCGAAAAATCTAATGTTGTAACACTGGTTCTTTTCCATGTAGGGACTAGAGTTGTAGTCTATGCCTCTTGACAAATTCCAAGCTTTCCTTACAGGGGTAAATCATCACTTGTTTTTCTAATTAGCTCTATTGCTGTACAACTTGTGGATGATAATATACACCTATTCAGAGTACAGCTCAGTGAACTGCAAAACATTGTATAGACAGGGAACCATCACTATAATCAGGATCTAGAACTTCCCACCACCGCCCCAAGTCCCTGTGAAATCAACCCTCTGCCCCCTCCCCTGGCCCCAGGCAACCTCTGAACTATTTCCTGGCACTGTGCTGTAGATTTTCTGTGTCTAGAATATCACAAGTGGAGTTACCACAATAGGTGTGCTTTGGGGTGAGGTTCGTGCCTGTTGCTATGTAACCTGTGGTATAATGGTTTGGACTTAAAATGTCCCCTGCAGGTCAGCTGATGGGGTTTGGGGAAGTGCTCAGATCAGAGCGGAGTAAATTCGTCAGTGGATCCAGCCATGGAGGAGTCCACAGCCGAACACGCTGTTAGGACAGGGGGTGCAGACCAAGGGGGTAGGTTGAGGCAGCCAAACCTTGGGGATGACATCTTGTCACTGGTCCCTTCCTCTCTGGGTCTTTCCCTCTCTTAGCTTCCTGGCCAGCGTGGGGACCAGCAGACCATGGAAAGAAGCCACCGGCTCACCCTTTCCTTCTTCAGTTGATATCAGGTGTTTGGAGCCTCAAGGTCGAGGCTGGAGAACAGTGCTGGGAATGCAGCAGAAATGGGCCAGATATAGGAACAGCTATGCAACAAGGCTACCCACTCCGGGCTTGCAACCTCCGCCAATGCTCTATGGCCAAGACCTGCAGCCTCACCAGGCCTAGGTTACTGCATCCGTGACAGGCGTAGGTTAACTCTGGTTTGAGGATGTTCTAGCTGGCAACTGGGGCCTCTTTTCCCTCTGTCTTCCTTCCGGTCCGGGGAGGCAGAGTATGTGAGGGGAACCGTAAGTGAGCTCCAGCTGGGTTGGGCTTCGTACAGTCTCACTCTAGCTCCGCTAACAGCCAAGGAGACCTCAGACCAGTCCCGCCCCCTCTGGACCTCAGCTGCCAGGAATTTAAACTGGGCATGGGCTGCCGGGTGCAGGTCCAATCTCTGCCAATCTGAGGACCCACTGGGGACTCAGGAAACTGGACTCTGGGGGTCTCATATCGGAGACTGCGGTGCCATTCCCGAGATTCTTCTGAACCTGGAGTCTTAAGACCTACTGTCAGTTTCTTTAATCAGCCCGGCGTGGTGGTGCATGCCTGTAATCCCAGCACTCGGGAGGCGGAGGCAGGAGGATCCTTGTGAGTTCAAGACCAGCCTGGGCTACAAAGTGAGCTTAAGGTCAGCCTGAACTGCATATCGAGACACTGTCTCAAAAAACAAAAACAAAAACATAACAAAACAAAGCAAAACAGGCCACAGAGTGGACCAGAGCCCAGAAAAGAAAAATTTATTTTCAGTTCTCTGCCCCATTCCACTGTGATAGTCAGGAAACCACAGACATTCTCTGGGGACCCAGCTGAGGTAAGAGAGGAGGTAAGTGTGGTCTTTGTTCTGTAAGGGGCCTCGGGCTTCACCGTGAGAGGCACTGCTCATTCATTCATTCATACTGAGCACTTCCTCTGTGACAGGCCCTACACTATGAACAGAACAGACCCGGGCAGCCTTCATGGAACTCTCACTCTGGCAGGAGAAGATAAACACAATCACAGATATTATTATTACACATTGCAATTACTTACATGAAAATGTCAGATGAGAAGGAAGAATAGGAAAGATCTTTTCAGTGGGGATAAGGGTTGTCTGCCACAGACCCTGAGACAGCAGCAGAGACATGCAGGAACTCACTTTCCCCTCATAATGACAAGCTTGGAGATTGTAGCTACTTGTGCTGGTTCAACAGTTTGGGGATGCGAGGGTGGAATCTCTGTTGTACTTCATGTTCCCAAGATGGCTGCTTGAGTGTCAGCCTTCACATTTATATCCCAGACAGAAAGCCCGGAAGGGCACAGCGTACCCCCCCATCTCTGGTGTAAGTCCCCTCTCAGAAATCCACCTGGACTGTGCTTATGTCTCACTAGAGAGAATCTTGTCATGTAGCTACCTCTGGCTGGAAAAGAAATCACTGAATAAATTAGCTGGGTACTTTCAATGAGACAAAACTTCTATAAAAATAAAAGAGAGAGGGTAATGGCAGGGTGTGTAAGTTTCCTACTGCTGCTGTAACAACCACACACTGAATGGTTTAAAAGAACAAATGTATTTGCTCACAGCTCTGGAGGACAAAGGCCCAGACCAGAATCACTGTGTGAAATTACGGTGTTGGCAGGACGCGCTGTCTTGGAGACGCTGGGAAATGCTAGTCTTGCCCCTGCAGCTTCCAATAGCTGCTGGAGGCACACGACTCCCGGCAGCATTGCCAGAGCCTCCAGGCCAGCGTCTCCGAGCCCTGGTCTGCTTCATCTTCACACTGCATCTCCCTGTACGCGCCACATCGCCCGAGCCTACTGCTCGGCAGCCTACATGCCATGGCATTTACAGAGTCCAGCCCGAAAGTTTAGGAGGGTTTCCCCGTCGAAAATGCATGACTTAATCACACCTCCATAGTCAGGGTTTACAAGGGAAAAGATGTAATACAGCACACATAATTTATAGGTTTATTTTACAATATTCACCGGAACAGTTAAATGCAAAAGTGTGGGAGACCTGTCCACACACTAGAGACCCAAAGAATCCAGCTGAGGGCCTGGATCCCATGGCACTGTCCTGCACGAGACCAGCTAAAGACCTAGAGCCCATGGCAATGTCTTCCATGAGTACAGCTGGAGACCTGGAGCCCACAGCAATGTCTCATGCAAGTCTGTACCAAGGATCTGCACAGGGAAGGCCCAAAGGTCAGTGGTGGAGGCTAGAAAGTCTGCGCCAGGGGGATGAAGGATCTGTGCCAGCAGGCTTAGGGATCTGCACTGGAGCCAGGAAACAATGCTTAAGGACCAAAGCTCCCCCAAAGAGAACCACAGCCATCCTCAGTGACAGTGAGGACCCGAGCTCCTCCAATGATGAGAACAGCCGAGTTCTTATCAGGAAAACCAGCGTGACAAGCTTCTCCAAGAGAATCAACAGCACCATCTTCCCCTCCAAATGCAGACAAACTTTCATAATGTAATATTCCCAGGTTCCAGGAACTGGGATCTGGTACCTTAGGGGCTCATTTCCTGGCCTCTTACAGTGGATCTCAACATGTTCTGGTGCTACGGGGTCTGAGAAGTCCTCTCCAAGGGACAGGCTCTGTCCCCAAGTCACCCAGATGGAAGGAGTTGGTAGGATCGGCAGGGAGAGGGCATCTCTGGGAGAGGGATCAGCAGGTGCAAGGAAGACAAGCCGGGCCTCCAGGGCCAGGAAGCCCTGTAGAGGCAGAAGCTGCTGCAGAGCACAGGTGAGACGGTGGCCCAGGGCAGGGTCGCAGCAGCAGGAGGGGCAGCAGTCTGAGGCAGACAGGGCCGGTGGTAGATTGGCTGGGGCAGGGGCCACACCCTTGACCCAAAGGGCTGTCTTTCAAAAACAGAACCATAGAAGCCTCTAATTGTGTGGTGGAAGAGACTTTAGCGATGGTTTTCCAGCTGGGAGAGACTGTGTGCCCATCGGGACTGGGCCCCCTACCGTGATGAACCACCTGGAAGCGGTGGGGATGGGGTGGCTCTGGAGAGGCTTCCTGGAAGAGGTAGAAGTGAAGATCTGGACCGCAAGAGGGGAGAGAAGTGGGCTGGAGAGTGGTCACATCTGTTGGGCTCTTCCTTATTTTCCAGATTTCTGATCTTAACTTTGCTTTGCAGCTCCGGGCCAGGGCTGTGTCTGAGTCTGCCCAGCCTAGGAGCTCCAGTCTGCAGCTCAGGGTGGCGGAAGTTCGCTGGGATGCTCCCCCACAGCCCCTTCCCTTTGGAGTTCAGTTGCCCTGTCTCTGAAGAGGGGTAAAGCAATGTCCAGGAGACAGGATTGTTCCCAGATCAAGAATGTAAATCTAGCAAGGCACAGTGGTGCATGCCTATAATCCCAGCATTTCAGGAGACTGAGGCAGTCAGATCACAAGTTCAAGCTTACCCCAAGCAACTCAGTGATTTAGTGGGACGCTGTCTCAAAATAAAAAATAAGGGGCCAGGGATCTAGCTCAGTGGTGTAGCGCCTGCGTGGCAAGCACCAGGTCCTGAGTTCGCATCCTGGTACTAATAAAAAATAACAAAGGGCTGGGCATGTAGCTTTGCATGAAAGTTCTAGGTTCCACCACATGCGCACACACACACACACACACAGGCATCCAGACATGAATAAAAATATTCTTTGATTTGTTTGGATTTTGTGATGTTTATGGAATTAATTGATAACGTAAAAATGTGTTATCTGCTACACTTTCCACAGCCTAAGTACTTGCCTTGACACCTTCTGTGCTTACTGTTTTGCATCTAACATTCCTTCCCCAATGAAGCCGCCTAAGGTTACGCAAGCCTCAGAACCACCGCACCCCCACCTCCCACCCGCTCCCCACCCCACCAGCCTCATCTGCACAGCCAGCAATGCAACGAGCTTGTCCCCACCCTGAGCTCCCACTTCAGCTCTCCAACCAAGCTCCCCAGGGTGGGGCCTCCGCTCTTGTCCCCCTCAGACTGCCTTAGCATGCAGCTCATGGGGGCCATGCTCCAGTAGTGGCGATGAACCTGTAACGAAAGCACCAGAGTGTAGCTGCTTGCTTCCTGGGAACCAGCAATTGGAGCCTCAGCTTCCCCAGGGCTCCAGGGTGCAGCTGGCACTAGGCTAATGTCCCTGGCTGATTCAGAGGGCGGGCAGGAGACAGGCCTGGCCTTGGGCTGACCACAAGGCCAGCATGTTCTACCCCCAGCACCAAACCACAGAAGCACCTCTCAGAGACATTTTCTGGAAAGGACAACCACACTCCGGACCACTTGCTGTCCCTGGGCCCACTGGCCCTGACCTTAACTGGACCCCAACTCTGGGAGGGCAGACATGTGCAAGACAGCAAATCACTCCAGCAGTGAGCAGGAAAGTGGTACAGATGATTTAGCCGCTTTGAGCATCAGGTTCCAGGCAATGGGTACAGTGAGGCCCAATGCCTCACCTTTCTGAGCCTCACCTTGCACATCTGTGAAATGGGCCAATAACAGTGTCCACTTCACAAGGTGGCAGTGAGGGGTAAGTGGAATGGGGCTGTGAAGATGCAGTGTATAGGAGGTCCTCAGAAACCATCATGGGTCACTATTCATTTCCCTTGTTATTCCCAAGTGCAGGTCTGTGGAGAAGTTTCCTTTGATTCAGGGTCAGATGAGAAATTTTTATTTTATTTATTTATTTATTTTTTTTGGCGGTACTGGGGATCGAACTCAGGACCCTGCGCCTGCTAGGCAGGCGCTTATTCCACTGAGATATATCCCCAGCCCGAGAAATTTTTAAATGTTAGGAAAAGGTCAATTTATTAACATCTCCATTCTCCTCTATTTATGTTTTTCCAAATTCTTTCCAATGTCCTGCTTTTACAACAAGAAAAAAGGAGCAAAAGTCATATGAATTGGAAATGTGCATGTAAATATGTAGAAAAATTACTATAAAGAAATATAGTTGAACCATTAACAACAGTTAATTACTTCTGGGTAGTGACCAGAAGAGTAGGCAGTTTTTGTTCTGTTTTTTTTAATCTTTATTTTTACTAGTTTATGCCTGCAACACATAGTTATTATATTCATCAAGGGGAGTTGGTACATGTACATAAAATGCTTTAATTCTTTTTATTTATTCTGTTCTTATCAGTTATTTTTCAATGTGCATGTGTTTCTTTTACAAAGTGAATTATTCAAATTACAAATAAAATTTAAAAGCCAGGCAAGTTGTCATGCACCTGCAGTACCAGCTACTGGGAAAGGTGAGGTAGGGGATCGCTTAAACCCAGGAGTCCAAGGCCAATGTGGGTAACGCAGGAAGACCTTGTCCCAGAACAGAAGGAAGGCCGGGTGTGGTGGCACATGCCTATAATCCCAGCACTTGGAGGCTGAGGCAGGAGGATTACCTTGAGTTCAAGGCCAGTGTGGGTTACACAGTGAGTTCAAGGCCAGCTTGCACTGCACAGTGAGACCCTGTCTCAAAAAAATAAAACGAGCCAGGCATGGTGGTGCACGCCACCATCCCAGCACTCAGTAGGCTCAGGTAGGAGGATTGTTGCAAGTTCGAGGCCTGCCTGGGGTGCAAAGTGAGCTCAAAGCCAGCCTGAACTGCATAGTGAAACCCTGTCTCAAAAAGACCAAAAAAAAAAAAAAAAAAGCTACAAAAAGGAAGAAAAGGAATCAAATTTTGATTCTGTTATGAGGTTGTGTCTTTCTCATTATTGTCTCAGAAAAATACTCCATCATTTTGTGAAATCGTGCTCAGAAACAATAAGTCATTCTTTAAAAACTCATTTGGACAAAGTAAGAACTACTCACACCCTTGTGTCAGTTCCCAATTTATTTGCTGTGCTATCACTGGTCTGTGAAGCCCTGGCATCCAACATCTACCTCCTGTTCTGACCAACGACCTTACTTTAAAGACGAGGAGACTTGACACCCAGGGAGACTCCTGCCTTTCATCCTAAAACCATTAAGGGGCACAGAGGATAGGACCATAAACACCCAGTACCAACTGCTCGGAAGTGACAGCTGTTCAAAGTTGTTACACACATTTGTCTCAGTCACTGTTTTTATATTTTTAAGCACAAATAGAGCAGAAGGCCTGCTTGCACCCGATTCCTGCCCTTGCCCGATCTCCTTGCCCTCCCGCACTCCCTGCCACCATGACCATGTCTACCACACACACCAGAGAGCAGAGCAAGGGCTGCTTGTGTAGGGTCTGTGTCTCAGAGTTCATTCACCACGCGAACTCACACGCACACGGCAGCATGCTACCGGCCTTCTCCCCTCCCGGCGCTGCGCTCTGCGGTAGAGCTGATAACCTTGGGGCCCTTTCTCTTTCATATTTAGTGTTTCAGTGAGTATATCCGTTCCCCTTGGAGGTGCATTTAGGATGCTCCCAGGTGTCTCCTCCAAGATCACACAGAGCCACACTGCCCATAGGTGGTCACTTTATGGACTCACCTGGCTCCGGAGTCAGAGCCCCAAACATGGTCCCACAGCTAGGAGTAGAATCTACCGATCTTCCAACACCCCATGCTCTGATGAGGTCCAGAGACTGGGCCACATAGGTGTTGGGGAGAGAGGTTTTGGAGGTGAGTCTTTCCCCCAGGACAAAATGCTCAGTCACTCTGGGCCTGGATGTAAATGTTCTATGAGGGGGTAAAAGTGTCAGACTCCAGTGGATAAGCAAAGGACAAGGACTTTGGAGGCCCTCAGTGCTGTTCATCAGACACTGCTGCCGCCCACTGGGAGAAGGATGCGTTTCCCTTCCCCTTTAGAGTTGAATATGACTTTGTAACCTTCTTCATCCAGGGTTTGAAAAAAAGTGAGAGGAAGTAACACGTGTGGCTTTCCCACTGAAGCTTCTTGAGCAGCTGCATGTGTTTCTTTTATATCCTTTCTGCCTTCTGAAATGGCAACTGGCCCTGTTCAGGGTAGTGGCTGCTCAATTAACATGGAGGAAGGACAACACCAACCATCTCATAAAGGATGCTTAAGGGCTGGGGATATAGCTCAGTGGAATAAGCGCTTGCCTAGCATGCGCAGGGTCCTGAGTTCGATCCCCAGTACCACAAAAAAAAGAAAGAAAACTCCTGATTGTTTCTTCTTATCCCCAGTACCGCAAAAAAAAAAAAAAAAAGGATGCTTACGCCACTCCACTGGGGCTACTTGTTACCACAACCTAACCCAGCCTATCCTGACTGATACAGGCCTTCTCCAGTAAATCCAGGCTCCTGTGAGCCTCGAGAATCTCCTAAAGGCTGTCCCTTTGTTAAATCTGGGTTTGGAGACTCCAAGTCTACTTCCCTGGTCTCTCAGGCAGACCTGTTGCAGAGAAAAGAAAGGGTGCCCTTTGGGGCCCTGCTGGAATGAAGAATGCCAGCACTAAAACAGCAAGAAATTGGCCCTTGGTGTTAGAGAGGTCCGAAGCTGAGTGAGTCACTTCCTAGCCGTGTGTCCTTGGGCTGGCAGAGAATCAAATGAAGGGCAGAGGTCAAGGACCTAGCATAGCCCTGACACACTGGAGGCTCTGGACATGCCTCCCTGGAGCCTCCCTGATAATGGCAAAAAATTAGAAATCAAGATAGGAGAAACACTTACCCAGTTATGATTGTCTGTGTACTGCGAGGCAACCAAAAAAGTGTGCGTGTGTGTATGTGTGTGTGTGTGTGTGTGTGTGTGTGTGTGTGTGTGTATGACAGCACAACACAGTAGAATGTAAGGATCATAACAGACTAAGTGAAAATGCAAGTTATCCCACTCCTCAGCTCTGGACACAGACAGTTCCAGGCTCTGGAACTGAGCATTGATTCTCCTTGTGATCTTAGGCAAAGCTCTGTCCTGCTCCAAACTTCACAAGCTGACAGTAATAGGGGCTCAGAGACGTGAACACTTACTTGTTTTTGTGTTTTTGAGACGGTCTCGCTATGCAGTTCAGGCTGGCCTTGAGCTCACTTTGTAGCCCAGGCTGGTCTCGAACTCACAGCGGTCCTCCTGCCTCAGCCTCCCAATTGCTGAGATTACAGGTGTGCACCACCACGCTCAGTGTGAACGCTTGTTTGATTTCAGCTTTATTAGTAACAAAGGTATGGGTGGGCAGGTTGACACGGGTGGACCATGGTGTTGCCATCTCTCCCACAGCACCGCTGAGCTGATGTTAACCCTTTCTACACAGGAGGACGAGGAGGCTCAGAAAGGTTACGCAGGTACCCACAGCCCCTAAGGTGTCATAGGGGAGTTGGGATTCTGTCACAAGCCCTCAGTGTAAGACTTTATTCCTGGTAGAGCTATCCTAGGACTCTGGCTCTGCCTCTGAGGGAACACCTCAGACAAGTCTAGCAAAAATTAAGGTTTCTGAAGAGCAAGCAGCTCCAACTTTGCTGGGCTTTAGCACACTTTTGAATACTGGCTTTCATCTGAAGTCCAGAACCCTCCATGTAATAGCGAACAAGTCAGAGATGCTGACCACCATTATAGGCAGCCTCTACGGTGGCCCCATGGACTCTACCTGCTGGCAGTCACTCCCCCAGGTGCTCTCTGCCCACCCTGAGTAAGGCCGATCTGCTTGACTAACAATATCAGTTCTGAAGCTGGATGTCAGACAGTGTGGCCTTTCTTGCTCTGGGAAAAGCCTGTGTCATGTTGTGAGGACATTCAAGAAGCCCTACCAAGAAATCTACATGGCAGAAACCAGGGCCTGCTGCTGAGTCACAGGACACAGTGCACCATATTGAAGCAGGTTCTCCAGCCCCCATCCAACTTCAGGGCACCACACACCTGGCTGACACCTGGCTTGCAGCTTCAGGAGCGACTCTAGGCCAAGAGGCACCCAAAGGTATCATCCTTGAAATCCTAATGCACAGCAATGGTGACATTAGATAGGCACTGCTTTAAGCCACTAAGCTAATTACTTACTGTAATTAGCTACCAACAACAGATAACTAATACATCTACACTATTACAGCACGAGGAAAAACAATGCTTTGAATAATTAAAAAAATAACAGTCATCCCGTGACTCCCTTTGTCCACTGGTGCTGGATGAGCTAATTGGTCCCCTCGGTGTCCTCACCTAGCCAAGTCCTCCCGCTCCATCTTTCTCTACAGCAGCTCTGCCATGGGCTCCTGCTCTGTCTTCTGGACTTGCAGCAAAGTGATGCCTTTCTGTACCTTTTTTATGATCTAGTTCAAACAAAATGCACAGGTACAAGCTATACTCTGGCTCACCATACAAATAGACTTTATGCACCAGTGAAAAATCAGAGGTGCCCCCTCAGAGGCCAGGAGACCACAGCCCCCCTGCTCAGTGGTTCCATCAAGAGCTGAAGAGAGGTCTCACCCTCTCTCCACACACAGAGCGCCCTCTTTTCCCCAGGCTTCCTCCCATGGTCCTCTCACATTTATCCAGGTCACCCCAGCTGGATCCAGTCCAGCCCAACCCCCCACCCCCGTGTGAAATCCTCCAGCCACAGAGTTGCGGCTGCTTCACATGCGCCCTTGGCCAGTTACTCAGCACCTTCCCTCCTGAGCTTCCTCTGCCCAGGCATGGGGCTAAGCACAGCCTCTTCCTCACAGAGCGCTGAGAGATCCCATGAGAAAAAGAACTGTCCAGAACTCAGGGCGGTGCCTGGCAATTTGTAAGTGCTCATCCTCATTTTACTGCTAAATAGTAACAGTGGCAGCTACTTATCGGGATCACAACATGCTTAGTGTGCTTTACATTGATTGTTCTCTCATTTAATCCTGGGAGGCAGGGCCTCTTGGAAGCTCCACACAGAAACGAGGAGGATGAGGCACAGAGAGGTAAAGTGCCTTGCCCAGGGTAACACAGCCTCAGGTACTGGCACCCTCATTCCTAACTCTTTGTTTCCCCACAAGGACTGGGACAAAGGACCTCAGAAGCCTTGGAAAACTGCAGGGACTAAGGAGAATGGGGTGGGGCCATGCAAAAGGAGCTTTCCCCAAGGGGCAAGGTCTTGGTTACTTTTCTCTCATTGCTCGGACAAAATACCTGATGCCCAAAATGAAGGAAGAAAAGGTTTGTTTAGCTCACAGTCTGTGGCCGTTTCAGTCTATACTTGGCTGGTTCCAAGGCAGAGAGGCACATGGCAGAGGGCAACAGTTCATGGTGGTAGAAAACAGCAAAACCAGCAAGAGCACAAAGGGAACTGAGCAGCCTCTTTCCCTCCTTACATTGTATGCAAACTACCGCCCCAGGGCAGGCGCAGCACTCACATCCATAATCTCAGCACTGGACCAGGAATCAATCCTAAACTCTAGAAGCCCGACCCATGACTGCATGAGGTTTTGGGGGGGACACCCAGACACAAACAATAACAGGCAGAGACAGCAGGCGCAGAAATCTCCTGGGAGTACTGTCCCTGTGTCTTGCCTATGCTGAGTCTTAGGGCCCTGCCCTTGGGCAGTCACTACTTTGTCTTGCACCTGCCACCCCAGCCCTGCCCTGTCTTGGAGCAGCAGAGACTCCCATCCCAGACCCCGGCCCAGGATTGGAACCATGGACTCCTCTGATGCCTCCACCTGTCCTTCCCGAGCACAGTACCTGCTCTGGCTTCTCAGCTCTTGCTCAATAAATTCAGGTTCTGCCTGAGGGAAAGCCAGGCTGTTTTATTTGCAAAAATGAAGCAGTGAAAGCTATAATAGCACACAAAGGGGCCGGGCTGGGCCCCACACTGAGCAGTGTTCCTGCTGAGCCAGAAAAACAAACACAGCAGCCTCTCCAGCTCAGTTCTGGGACACCCAGGGTTTGCCAGCTTGGGTGGCTCCTCTTGGGCTGATCTCAAGGGGTGAATGAGGGCGAGAGCTGCAGAAGTGCCTGCGCGGGGCCCAGCCAGGGACTTTAGTGGTAGAGCTGCTGGGTGAAGTAGCCCTGTGGTGTATCCCTTTGTTTGCCTGTGGCAGAGACAAGGGGCTACTAATGACACGGAAGTGGGGACTGCCGAGAGGGAAAAGGCAAGGCGGAAGTCACTGGACAGGGTGGGCCCAATACAGCCCCATTCATCCCAGGAAGGCCAGGAGGTTCTAGCTCAGTGCTTCTCTTCCGGGACCACTCTGTCCCTAGGCAATATGTGCAAAGGTCAGGAGACATCCCTGTTCTTGTATCTGGGAAGGAGATGCTGTTGGCAGGGACAGGCTCTCAGCGCCCATCTTCCCTCTGTCAGGGAGGAGCGGTTTCTATCTCCTGCAGCTGACCCAGTGCTTATTAGAGGCAGGTGCCTAGCAATTCTCCATCAGTGTTGCCATGGTGAATTCCCAAGGCTTCTCCATGCAGAACACGGAGGAGATAAATCATGAAAGAATCAGATGAAGAACTGGAGAGCACAGGGAGCCCGGCAAAGGCCAGATGCCCCTCGCAGGCATCCAAGGCCCTCCCTGGTCTGGCTCCAGCCTGCACTGCTGGCTCTGCTCTCACAGCTCCTGTGGTCTCTCGGTGGGCAGGTGCACAGGGCCGTTCCTACCACACATTCCTTCCTTCAGGGGTCCCCTGCAAGAGGTGGCCTCCGACACCCCAGCCCTTTAGAAGTGGGACAGCTACTGAGGTACACGAAGACACACACACACAGGGCTGGGGCTGTGGCTCCGCACTAGCGCATCTGCTTAGCACGGACAAGGCTCTGGGCTCGATTCCCAGCACTGAAAACCAGCACACAACGAAATACGCAATCCTGTTCCTCCGGACTTTGAAAAACACATTTATTTTCCTTCAGACAAGACCCACGGGTCAAAATACATTGCAGGACTGGCCATAGATACATTCCTATTCACACATACATGAAGAGAATGCAATCTCACAAAGACACATATAGTCTCTCACACACACACACCCCCAAACTGCTGAAACAATGTGTATCCAAGGCCATGCAGTCACATACACATAAATCCACAAACACATGCACTACACCCATTTAAATACAAACTAGGAGAGCCCACAGGTCTCACACACAACCTTCAGGCACATACCTGTGCTTATGCACAGAAACAAGTTCCTCATACACAAGATCGTACACAGCTACGAACGCACTTTATTATTCAATGATACATATGTGCAGTATTCAGTAATACAAACGCTCCTATAGATTCTTCCAGACACACATAAACAGATGCACAAAACGACGTCTGCACAGGACTTCCACTCCCTCGCGTACACCACACATTCCAGTCAGGTAGCACTTATATCACAACACTTGCTAAGCAGCGTTCCGGGGGCACCATGCAAATGCATCCTGGTCCTACAGCCACTCGTGTGGACTCACAAAATTCACACAGAAGGCACGCGTCTCCCTTAGGTCTACCTCCGTGGGCGTGGCACGAACTCGAGCTCCCAGCCCGCACCCCGCAGCTACCCTGCGCCAGGCCCCGCCCACTAAGCCGGCAGGGCGGGGCCTCGGGTCACGTGCGCACGCGGCCCGGGAATGAACGGGGTGGACGGTCTCGGCCCCACCTTGCCGCGGTTCTCCAGCCTCTGCCCGGGCCGCGCCTACCTCGGCTCTGGACTGCCTGCCGCGGAGGACCTGGGCGCGGCTCCGTGCAGCTTCCCGGTCGGTCCGCACCTCCCCGCGCCCCGCGTCTGAGTCATCCTGCGGCTGTGCGTGGCGTGAAGCTCGGCGGCCTCCCGGGTCCCCGCAGGGGTGTGGCCCGGGAGCCCAAGCGCGGCGGCCCCAGCCCGCCCTTCGGGAGACCCGCACCCCGGCGGCCCTGCCCGCACCTCGTGTGTGCTTGGCGCACACTGTGCGGTGCTTTGCGGTTCTGCACACATCCAACGTTTCCTAGGGAGCAATCACATTCCCAACACTTGAGACATTAGAAGACGAGTACAAGGCAACGTAGGTGCACGGTCATAGTGGTAAGGACGGGCGTGGGCGCGCGAGCCTGGTGACTGGGACAGGCTGGTCGCCGAGAGAGCGAGGCCAGGCATCAGGCTCCAGGCTGGGCGACACAGAAGAGTTCAAGGCCTGCCTGCACTACAAAGCGAGACCTTGTCTCAAAAAACAGGCATTTCTGAGAGGGGCACTGTCTTGAGGTCAGGGCCTTGCATGCACTAGTTTGGCAGTCTCCAGACCTCCCTGTGTCTCCCGGCCAGGACTCGGATCTAGTCGTTGCGCATCTAGTCCATCCCACCCACTTTGCAGGTGACGCTGGGCACGTGGCCTTAGAGTTCTTCCCCACCGACCCAGCTTTTCTTCTCCCAGACCATTCTGCCTCCTTGCGTGTGCAGGTTGAGAGAGGGATTTATCTTAGGAAAAGTGGGTCCCAGAAAATGATGGGGTGGTCCGAGTGGACCCTAAACTGAAGATGGTTTGGACTGTGATTCATCAGAAGGCCTGATGGCTTTGGGTGTATTCTCAGGGAGGACAGGTTACACCAGCGAGCTGAGTGGAAGCAGAGGGTACAGCTCCTTGGACTCGTTGATGGCTTCCCAGCCTTGCTCTTGGAGTGGCAATACTGGGGCGCAAGGATGGATGAGATCGTTGACAGTTCTGGCGGATTCAGTTCTAATAAGCTGTTTTTAGATCACCTGACTCGTCAGACTCAGTTGTAGGAGGACTGCAAAGGTAGTGGCCACTGTCCTTGGGTTATCTTCTAGTCCAGCGCTTTTCAGTTTGCAGCGTGAACACCATTCTTGTGATGTGCAGGTTCTGATTCTGTGGGCCTAAATGGAACCCAGGGAGTGTTTCTGACCAGTGCTCAGGGTGCTGCCCATGTCTTCAGCCCCCAAACACCCACTGTAGTGGCAAGGGTAGCAAGGCGGTGGGCCCCTGGAGCTTCTCTTTAGTCGGGAGCCCATTATCCTTGCAGGATCACCAGGAGAGAGGCCACCAGTCCTGCAGACTGGGTGTGGATCACCCAGCCACCCACCCAAGGCAGGCTGCTTTTCCTCTCTGGGCCTCCACGTTTTAGCTGTTCAGTGAGAGCCAAAGAATGCTTGCTGCCTTAGGAAGGGAGAAGCGGAAGAGTGTGGTAGGTAGGCACTCTGTTAAGGTGGTGTTATAGTCTCATGTATTCAGGGGGCTTCTGGAAAGTGCTTGGATTCTGGGACACTACACATTACTGGGCTCGCTCGTGATGAGCTCATGGCCAAATGGGCTATGAGGAGGTGGGACCTGGTGTGGAGTGCTGGGTGACTGGGAGTGCAACCTGGACGGTGTGTTACCTGGACGGTGTGTTCTTGTCCTGGCCCCTCTCTTGCCTCTCGGCTTCCTGGTTGCCTTAGGGTGAGAAGCTTTTCTCCACCAGGTCCTTCTGCTATGGGGTTTCTGCCTTGGAGCTGGCTGACCATGGACTTCGCTCCCGGTAACTGTGAGCAAAGCAAACACCTACTCTAAGTTACATATGCCAGGAATTTTGTCCCAGCAATAGGAAAGCTGACAAATACAGGTAGTTTCTGTTTTGTCACTCTATGGGAGTCCTCTTGGGTGATGAAACCCAAAGTGATGTGATTAGGAAGGGGGATATTTAGAATACTTTTTTTTCTTTTTTCATGAAGTACTGGAGCTTGAACCTCGGCCTCCACACATGCTAGGCAAGTGCTCTACCGCTGAGCTCTATCTCTAGCTTTTTTTGTTTTTCTTGTTTTGTTTCTTTGAGACAGAGTCTCTATGTAGCCTTTGCTTGTCTTGACCCCACTCTGTTCCCAGGCTGGCCTCAAACTTGAGATCCTCCTGCCTCAGCCTCCCTAGGAGGTGGGATTACAGGCATGTGACCCCACGTTTGGCCACAGGATGTTTGGAACAGGAATCAGACTCCTAATGTGCTCTGTGGGATGGACACTGCCCAGACCAACCCACAATATTGTTCCATCTCAGTCCACACTTCAGCCACTGGTTCCTATAGGCCCTTGTGCTGTGGTGCTTTCTCCCCATATGCTGTTCCTCATGCTGCAAGTGGGCAGGCCACTTCTCATGCTAGAGTCCCAGTTCCCAAACCATTCCCTGAGATACAGGTTCTCTGGTTTCTAAAGGAAGAACCCAGCAGGATTATGCGTAAGAAAGTCATCACTTTGACTTTGATCCTAAGTGTTTAGAGCAGTTTCGGGGAGTGGGAGGAGAAGGAGCTGAACACTGCCCCTGCCAGTCTACGTGATGTTTTTGTGAAAATTAGAAAAGGGCACAGCTTAGGCGAGTGAGCAGGAACTGGATTTTAGCTCTCACCTGTCCTCTCAGTTGGTTACCTTTATGCAGTGCACAAACTGCACAACCTTACTCTGCAACCCTAGGTTTAATGCTTCCCTAAGCTACCTCATGACCTGCTTAATCCTTCGCCCTGGACTAAGGCCCTTTTGTAAACTTAACTCCATGAAACTCATGACAATTGGAATCAGGCATTTTAAATCTGTCCCCTGCACTAGACTATGCCTCTCTTGCTGGAGGCCATGTCACCAGTGCCTAGCACAGTGCCTACACGTAGCAGATGCTCCATGAATATGTCAGGAGCTCACTGTCTCAGAGTTAGGGACTACCGTGCAGGTGCTGTGACCATGGAGGGTGACGCCACTTCTGACTGAGGCCATGGGTCGCACACAGATGAGGTGGACTCCTGGCTGGGCCTGGTAGAATGGGCAACATTCCTTAGACCTGTGGGTACAAGAGTGTTCTTGGCAGTGAGAAACGCGCAGGGAGAAAAGTCCAACGCGTTCCTAAGACAAGTCACAAACTGTGATGAGAGCCGAGCCCATTATGCTCTGTGAATTAGTTGCCAATGGTTATTTATAAATTGGGAGATCTCACATAAAGATCCAGTTTCCTGATTGTCTTGAAACACTGGAAAAGCCCTGCAGGGCAGCGGCTGCTTCGCTCTGAGAAGCTGAGAAGCAACCATTCCTTTAGAAAGTCCAGAGTGGTGATGCACACCTGTAATGCCAGCACTCAGGAGGCTGAGGCAGGAGAACTGCTGTGAATTCGAGCCTGGGCTACACAGTTAGTTCACAGCTAGCCTGACCTACACAGGGAGACCCTGTCTCAAAAAAAAAAAAAAAAAAAAAAGACGTCAGGGCTTGGGCTAACAAAGGAGAAAGAATGTAAGAAAGTCTGGGCTCACTTACTTTTCCAGTCTCCGTCTTTCCCCATTACCCAGAGCCAGCTCACTGAGCTACATCCCCAGCCCTTTCATTCTGAACTCTCACCAAGCTGCCCACGCTGAGCTTGAACTTGTGATCTCCTGTCTCAGCTTCCCCAGGGCTGTGGGATCGTAGGTGTTCACCGCATGCCCAGCTTCCTCCAGGCTGGCTTGGGGGCTGACAGGTCATTTGATCAGCCTGTGGAAGTCACGAGGGAGGTTGGTTCACTACCTCCACCCAGGCCCTTTGCTGGTGGAGGACGAAGGAGGATGCGGGTCCTTGGCCTGGCAGGAATGAGGCATCAGGGAGGGTTCTGACTCTGTTCTGCAAGGCTGTGAAGAAGGGTAAGCAGCACAGAGGGGCATGATGTCATGGCTTCTTCTTCAAACTGATAACTAAATACCCGGTCACATAGGGAGGCCGGGCCTTCCATCCCCCACGTGCCCACAGACCCGCATTTGACTCCCCCAGGAGGTTGTGGAAGTTCTGTAAATGAAAGGCACACAGGGCTCTGCGTGGGTCTTCCGGAGGGTGAAACCCAGCCCTGAGCACCAGCCTGGGACTGGAGCACAGTCGTCATCAGGGCTGAGGCGGAACTGGAGAAGATGGGTTCTGCCTCCAGGATGCGCAAGTTTAATCTTAAATGATTCTGGTTATACCTGTGGGCAACATCGGACTTGCTGTTATTTAGCCTTGTGTGTTTTCAAACACCTTCCTTTATTTTTCTTTGAAAATAATTGTGGTTTTCTTCTGCTTACAAAAATAATACAGTCTCACTTGAAAAATGTACTAGACAATCTAGAAAAATAAAGATGAGGATAATAATCTCCAGTATCCTACCATTGTTCATAGGTTGGTGGATTTCTTTTCTTTTTTTTCAGGATACTTATACTTTTAAAAACATAAATACATGAAAAATGTGGAACATAGCTGACCATTAGAGAAATGCAAATTAAAACTGAGATTTCATCTTACCCCAGAAAGAATGGTAATTGTTGAGAAATTAGGTAATGACAAATGCTGAAGAGGCTATGGTGAGAAAGGAACCCTCCTGTACTGTTGGTGAGGCTGTAAAGTAGTACAACCACTATGGAAATCAGTGTGGAGATTCCTAAAAAAGCTGAAAAATTGAAATTCCTTTCGATCTAGCTATTCCTCCAATATGTATCTTCCCAAAAAGGTTAAAGGCATCATATTACAGCGATAACCTGCATACTGTGGTTATAGCAGCGCAGTTCATGATAGCTACATCTTGAAAGCAACCTATATATGTCCATCAATAAATGAATAGATAAATAAAATGTATTTATACACAATGGAGTATTACTCTGCTATAAAGATGAACGAGTCATTTATAGAAAAATGGATGCACCTTGAAAACATTAAGTAAAAGAAAGCAGACATACAAGTTTAAATACCATATGGTTCTAGTTACGCTTCATTGCTGGGACAAAATGCCTAGCACCCATGACTTAAAGGAGAAATTTATTTTGGCTCATAGTTTGTAGAGGTGTAGTTCGTAGTCAGCTGGTTCCTAGGCAGGGAAGTGCGGCAGAGGAGGAACAGTCCCTGGCAGGGTAGGCAAGAGGCGGTGTCAGAACTGAGCCTCTCTTTCTCTTTCATCTCTTCCAGGCTATCTATTGAGTGGTGCCACCCACTCCCAGGGTGCGGCATCCCATTATCTACACCCAGAGCTATGCTAAACCCATCGGTGGGCTAATTTAATTACCACAGATAATCACAACTGCCCCTTACTCCCCTGGAATACTCTCCTAATGTTGGTTAATACATCCAGTTGTATGAGTTAGTTATGTGCATCAGTTTGAAAATGAAGAATAGTGATGGTGTGTCATTAACATTGGTGAGAAGGTCCTGGGTTCAGTTTCCAGCCTGGAAGGAAGGAAGGGTCAGGGGAAGAATGCACAGAGAGGGGAAGGAGCAGGCACAAAGTTTCACAACCAGTCAGTACTAGAGCAGAGACTGAACGCAGCCTGGCCCCAGCGTGATACCCGCCACTGCCTACATGCACCCTTCCTGCTGCAGCTGGAGGATGAGCAATAGACCCAAGGCATTGTGTCACCTTGATAGCAGTGACTCCCAGGCACAGGGGCCCACCCAGGGCGTGCCTGGGACGCTGTAACAGAAGGGATTTTCCTGAAGAGCCTGACCCTGGAAGGCACCTGGGACTCCATCTCCATCTCCACTGCCGGACAGAGATGATTCACAAAGTGAGGACACGGAAATTTAAAACTTCCCTGGGGCATGCGGCATCCCAGTGGCCAGCCTTCAGTGTTTGTCTTGATTCAGCTTTGGTTCTGAAATAAACTCTACCAGGAAAGAAGGGTGGACTTCAGGGACCAGAGTTCTATTCCTGCCTCTGCCACAATCTGCTTAAGTGACCTTGGCCTAGTCACTTCCCGTCTCTGAGCCTAAAGGTTAAAGCCAGTCCTTTCACGGGGTCTTTGCAGGTTACATCCCACCGCTGCATGGCCCACTACATGCCAGGCCTGTGGATGGTGTAGGGGACACTGGAGCTGAGCAGGATGCTCAGCCGCTGAGAGCCAGAGGAGAAACGAGCCTCACCCCTCCCCACTAAGGCGGGCAGGCTGTGCACAGGGCCTGTGTGCACAGGATCAGTGGAGAGCTTTTTCAGTTGCTTTCCTGGGCCCGATTGCCTGGAACAGTGCTGTTAGTACCCATTCTTCACCGATAGCTCAGGCCACAGCCCTCCACTCTCCCTTCCTGGGCAGAGGAAGCCTTGCCCAGGGGAAAGCCTCATTGCTCCCCGCTGCCCCTACAGCAGCGCCCACATGCCTACCAGACCCGAGAAGGCCTGTCTGCACCTGCACCCCGGCTGCTTCCTGTCCCTCTCCTGGCTCCCCACCTCCTCTCACCTTAACCTGGAGCTGAGTGATGGAATAGCCGAGGCTCAGCAATGAAGCAGTGATGTCCACATCTTTAAAACAGGGCAAGTAGCGTTCCACAGGCTGTGTACGTTTGGTGAGTCACTTGGTACAGTTCCTGGAACACAGCAAAGGGCCTCAGTGCCTGTTGTGACCCTCGGCTGCCACTTCCGACTTGCTTAGGCTGGTTGGTCACTCCCCTTCCCTAAACCATATCTCTGCCTCTACCTGGAAAGACCTTCTCTTCCGCCACCTAGGAGGCTCCTACACGCCCTTCATTGCCTGGGAAGCCACCCTGTCCTCCCCTCCAGCAGAGCGAGATTTCCTTCCTCCTCCACCCACTGTGGTAACCTTAAGCCAGGGACTATGCTCCTGTCACCAGTGGTGACAGCTTGCTTTGAATGTCTCCAGCTAGGCTGTGGCAGATATATTTTGGCCCCTGCCAAAAATGTGCCGGAATCTCGTCAGTTTATAGGAAATTCAAGGACTAGAGGAACACATCAAACAATATGAGAAGAAATCAACCAAATCCTTTTTTTGTTTGTTTTTGTTTTTGTTTTTGGAACAAGGACTCACTATGTAGCCCAGAGTAACCTTGAACTTGTGGCAGTCTTGCTGATTCAGTCTCCCAAGTGCTGGGATTATAAGCATGTGCCACCCACCACACCTGGCAGAGAAATCCTGAATGTAGGACAGTTTATAAGACAATGGCCATGATGGAAAAAAAAAATTGGGTAAGGTTCTAAATTTAAAGAGACCTAGAAGTCTAACAATAAGATATGATTTTTTTTCTTCTTTTTTTTTTTTTAGGTAGGTGGAATGGAGTGGAACATGTCTATAATCCCAGCAGTCTGAAAGGCTGAAGTAGGAAGACTGAAAATTTGAACCCAACCTGGACAATTTAGCAATTTAGTAATACCTGAAGTTAAAAATGTGCTGGGGATGTAACTCAGTGTAAAGGCCTTGGGTTCACTCCTCAGTGCTGCAAGAGAGAGAGAGAGGAAGAGGGAGAAACTTTTTAAAAAATTATATATTGGTGTGTGTTTGCATTTGTGTGTGTTTGTACACTATGATTTTAAACAAGGGAGAAATTTGACTGTGAAGTTAGTATTAGATGATAACAGGAAATTGTGAGTTATGCGAGCTATCATAATATATATGCTGATATGGACTCGAATGCCCTCATTTGCTGAAAATACATGCTGAAGTTTTAGAATACCTAAAACTTAAGAATGGTTTAGCCACCAATTTTATTTATTTGTATTTATTTATATTGTGCCGGTAGGGATGGAACCCAGGGCCTGTGCAGATGTTAGGCAGGTGCTCTGCCTCTGACTTAACATTTTCCAAGCCCTAACCACAAATTTTATAGGTATTAAGAGACAGTAAATACGGTATGATAAAACATATGATAAAACACAGTTGTTAAAGCTATGTAGTAGACTTACAAAGCATTCAGTTTACTATTTGTAATGGTTGATGCATTTTGTCAACTTGAGAAGTTTAGAAGCTTAATTAATTAAGCAACTCAGCAGGGGCCAGGGGCCTCACTGTGTAAACACCCTCATCCTGTGCAGAAGGAGGGCGGGGAGATGGCGAGAGTGTTACAGGCCCTGGGGAGGGGTAGCCTGCTTACAATGTAAGGGAGGGAAGAGAGGCTTACCGGTCCCCTCTCTCTTCTCTTGTTGCTCTTGCAGTCTTCTGCTGACCAGCGGTCCTTGCAGCTAGCTGATTAGGGACTGAAATCTCCACAGACTGTGAGCTAAATACACCTTTCCTTTCTTAATGTTGGGCGTTAGGTGTTTTGTCTCAGCAAGGAGAGAAAAGTGACCAAGACACTGTTCTTTCCACTTTTCTGGTATTTCAACATTTTCGTAGTGAAAAGTTAGGGTTTGTTTTTGCTTTTTTGCAGTACCAGGGATTGAATCCAGAGGGTACCACCTACATCCTCAGCTCTTCTTATAATTTTGAGATGGAGGTTTCACTAAATTGCCCAGGATGGCCTCAAACTTACTAGCCCCCTGCCTCAGCCTCCAGAGTACCTGGGATTAGTGGTGTAAACCACCGTAGCTGGTTTAAAATTTTTTTTTTAATTTTTAAATTTACTTATTTATATTTTTATTATGTTTGGTTTTTTGAAACAGTCTCACTATGCAGCCCAGGCTGGCCTCCAACTCCTGGCAATCCTCTGGGATTATAGGTGTGCACCATCATTTTGTTTTTAACTCTGGCTAAAAGGGTGTTTATTTTAATTCTTTTTTCAAATGCTTCTTCTTCAGGGCTCCATGGCAAAGTTTTTGAGTCTTTATTAATACCACTGTATGATAAATTTTGAAGCCTACCATTAATATCACCATAAAATGTCACTGGCACACACTGCCTCTGTACATAGAGCTGCGATATACGGGGGAGATGTGTGTTAGTGGGTCTTGCATCCAGATTAATGCTTACAGCTTTTGGGGGAGAAGCCAGGTTTGAATCTGTATTTCTTTCACAGTGGCAAGTACACAATGGATATTCAGTTATTTCATCCTTTCAAACACTTGCTGAACAAATGAAGATTCTTCTGTTGCTGCAGTGCATGGTTCATCCATGAACTGACTCTTGGAAATCTCCAAATGGAGAATTACAACAGCAGCATGTTTTGAAATGGCTCACTGTGTGCCAGGCTTGGAGTCAGGTTCCCGCTGTGCATGGCCTCACTTCATCCACCCAGCAGTCCTGTAATGTAAAGCAAGAGTGTTGCCCCCATGTCCCTCGCAGGAAGTCGAGGGAATGCCCTGCTGTATCGCGCAGTTAGGGTCATTAGGAGAGCACCTGACTTCAGCTCCTTTGTCTGCTGGACTGGGAGCCCTTCAGAAGCAGAGGAAAGAAAACACGTCCACACAAAAACCTGTACACAAAGGTCCGTGGCAGCATTATTCATAAAAGCCACAAGGCAGAAACAACCCAAATGCCCATCAGCTTAATGACTAGCTAAACAAAATAGGATTCGTCCAGACAATGGAGTATTATTCAGCCATAAACAAATGAAGGATTTATCCATGCTATAATATGAGTGAACCTTTAAACACGATGCCGTTAAACAGAAGCTGTTCTCAAAAAACACATATGACTTTGTTTTATTTATATGAGTGTCCAGATAATGTGAATCCTTAGAGATGGAAAGTAGATTTGTGGTTGCTTAGGGCTGGGAAATTAAGAAATACAGAAGAGTAACAAATAAAGGGTACAAACATTCTTTTATTTACTTGTTTGTTCATTTGATTTTTGTCTTTTTGAGACAGGATCTTGCTACGCAGTTCAGGCTGGCCTTGCATTCACTTTGTAACCCAGGCTGGCCTCAAACTTACAATGATCCTTGTGCCTCAGCCTCCCAAGTGCTAGGATTAAAGGCATGAGCCACTATGCTGGGCTAGGTTCTTTTATTTACATGTTAATGTATATATTATGTAATTGCATAATTAGCTACCTTAATTTGTATTTTTTATAGATGATTTTTATATATTAGTTAATTGGCAATTGGAATGGTACATAATTATGACATAGTATTCTTCTTGTGTCTATGTGAGTGTGATAATGGGGACTGAAACTGGGGCATCCTACCCCTGAGCTGCACCTACACCCATTTATTTATTTATTTATTTATTTCAAGTTGCCCACGCTGGGCTTGAACTTGTCATCTGCCTCAGCCTCTGAAAGTGCTGGAATTACAGGCATGTACCACCATGCCCAGGTATTTTTTTGTTTTAGTTTTGGTACTGGGAATCGAACTCAGGACCTTGTGCTTTCCAGGCAGGTGCTTGTGCTGCTGAGCTATATCCCTGGCCCCCAGGTATTTTTTTTTATCTTGAGGCAGGATCTCGCTAAATTGTGCAAGCTGGGCTCAAACTTGCTGTCTGCTGCCTCAGCCTCCCAAGTTGCTGGAATTACAGGTATATACAATCACATCCAGCTATGGAGTGAAATTCTCCTTCAGGAGAATGTTCTAAAATCTATGCTAGTGATGGTTGTACAACTCTGTTAATATGGTAAAAACAATTGAATTTCTATTTTAAGTAGATGAGTTATAGGGTGTATGAATTATACAACAGTAAAGCTGGAGTGAAAAACAGAAAAAATGTCTTATTCACCAATAAGTTTTCTAAACTAAGTTTAGCAATGAAATGATGAGTGAGTGAATGAATCACTATTTCACTTGCAGTTGACAAAAATCTGCCATATTTCCAAAGTCTAAAATGAATTCCCTTGACATGCTTGCTTCAAGCTCCCAGGAACCCATTAGGGTACTAATAAGAAACCTGAGAGTGCAATAAATAACTCCTGAGGGTGCCAGTGGCACTCCGGAAGAAGACAGATGCACAGACAATTTCTTCCGGAGCCAAACACGGGCTAGAAGAGTGAGCAGTCACCAGTATGCTTGTCTGGAATAAAGGTCCCTGGAGATCTAGTTGTGGTCTGTTTCTACTTGGCAAAGTGTGACCTGGGCAATATTCCCCCTCACCTTGGACAATTCAGAAAGGCTATGGTAATGAAAGCTCCAGGATAAAATAGCTCCTGAATATCTGTGGAAATAATGTCACTGGGGAGGACCGTAGATGGCACCATGCTAGGCGAATATGCCTGTTCAAAATGCTGACTCCTGGGCCCATCTCAGGAGAGCAGATTTTGTAGGACTAGGGTAAGGCCATGGAACCTGCATTTTTAATGAACATGTGAGGTGCCTCTGATTGATGTAAGGTATTCCTGGCTATGTAAGAAACATTGACCTAAATGAAGGGTAGACAGGAATTGAACTACACACAGTGTCGGGCAGGAAGATGAGTGTGCTGAGGGATCTTAAGAGACCACAGATTGGAATGGTGCTCAGACTATGCTGGAGCTACGTGGAAGGGGCTGCGGATTTGGTGGGGGTCAGAGGTGCAAAGCGGTCTGTTTCAGCACACATCCGCTTCAACAGCCCCGTTTGAAATCCCTTTTCTAGTGGCCTGTCCCTCCCAGGCACGTGGAGAGGTGAGGTCCAGAAAGGAAAACACATTTTCCCCGCTGCACAGTGAAAGCAGAACAGGGCCTAATTCCAGGCTTCCCGTTCCCACCAGGACCCTTTCCACTAGGGGACGCTGCTTTGGGATGTCCCACTCATTCCTGGGAGGCTTTCCCCTTTGGCCTTCAGCAAACCCCACGTAAAGAAGGTAGGGCCTGGACGAGGGTGAGGGGAATGATGCGCTTTGCCAAATATTTTAGCTCCCAAATTTAGGAAGGTACTAAAAAGATTCAATAATCAAGATAAAAAATGTTTTAAAATTCAAAAATAATGCAAGCATTTTGGTGAACATAATACCAAGATTTTAGACAAACAGTTTGGTAGTTCTGATTTTTCCTTTTGCCAGAAGCTCTAATATGGCTTTATTTATCCTGCTTTTGTTTAAAGTTTTGTTGTTTTGGTCACTGGGAGAGATCTGGGGGGGGCATTGATTTTGTTTTTTAAGAAAATACTTCATTAAAATACTATTATTATTTACATAGATTGCTGAGGGGTTTTCCCACCTGTCTCCATTTTGTGCCTTGGCAAAGGTCTCACGTTCCGCTGGCAGGCAGCAAACACTGCCTTGTCCTCTGTGAATCTCTCTGATCCCGTCACTTCATTCGACAGAACTATGTCCCCTTGCTTTCACTGAGGCTTTGCCCTTGTCGCCTGACCTGCAAGAGGTTTTCAGTCTGCAGTGGATATTTGTTTTGCTGAGCCAGCAACACTCTCTTTTGGCAACTACAACCATTCTTAGCTTGGGGGCATCACCTTTCCAGGCAGGGCGGACTTCAGCCCATGGGGGGGGCTGTGCCTTGGCTCTGCCAATCAGAGCACTGTATCCTTTGGTCGCAGTGATTGGTTCATGAGTTGTCATGTGATTCAGTCAACGCCAATGATACTCAATTCTTGAGGTATGGCTTGAACTTTTAAGAAGAGCGATTGGTTAGGATGTTAGCTGCTGTCTTCGTCACTTTCTCATTGCTGAGACACAATTCTTGGCACCCACAAATCAAAGGATGAGAGGTTTATTTTGGTTCACAGTTTATAGAGGTTTCAGTCCAGACTCAGCTGGTTCCCGGGCAGAATGGCATGGCAGAGATGCGACTCATGCCATGACAGTGAGGAAGCAGTGAGAGTCGAGGGAGGAGCTAAAAAGGGAGCCAAACCCATCTGGGTCAGGCCCACAGTGACCTGCCTCATCTGATTAGGCCCCACGTCCTGAAGCAAGTTATAACATTATTATAATATGATGCCCTTTAAGGCCAGTCACTTTGCATAGGGCCTGCTTCTGACCACATGAGGCTTTAGGGACTTTTAGATATAAAACATAACACCCACCACTGGCTTGAGCCTTCTTGTGACCCATGGAAGCCCACATAGAAGAAGGCACTACAGAGTGAGGGAGAGGAGGAGGCATCTGGAGACACTTCTTAGTCTGAGTCCATTGCATTCAAAGCAGGTCTGCTTTCAAGACTTAGTGACATTGTTAGGTTTGGCAAGAGACAGAGGTAGATAAAACAAGCCTTTGCTGCCAGTGTGGGAGGGTTGCAGGAGATTGCAAGGACCCTCAGAGGACAGAGCTGGGGAACGCATTTTTATTAGATTGGGCTAGAGGTGGAGTTAATATGAGCATGCATTGTGTCATATCTCTAGGGGACTGGGAGTTAGTCGGTGCGTGTGCAAAGAGGGTAAGAAGTTTATCTCAGGGCCTGAAGAAGAACAAGGAAGTGTGTGTCCTAGCTAGTGCCATTTTGGGGTTCTGGATGTCTATCTGATGTGTAGCCCAACTCTTGCTGAAGTCAGTTTGAGTTTTGTCTTGTTGCTCAGACAGCTGGGCTCTCTTTTGCCTGCATTAGGGCCAGATTGGCCCCAGGAGATGCTTTGGTGATGCCCAATGCCTATGTGCAGAGTTCCACCCCAAATATCTTCTTCCTCAGGGTGACATCCAATGTGCCTTTCATTCAAGGGCAGTGCCAGAAGGCAAAAGAGAATGGATAGAACCAGCTACTCTGCAAGGCATTACTGAGCACTGGTCCCGCCCTGTAGGAAGTATGTGCACACCTACTTACTTGCTGTCCTATAACAGCTCTGAAGTAGGTTCCATGACCATCTCCAGGCTGAAATTCAATCAATGTACCCCCAATCCCAGACTCAGAATCCCAATTCACCAACAGAGGCAGAGAGAAGGCCCTGGTTAATCTACAGTTGAGCATGATAGCCTCTCCTGTTTATTTATTTATCTTTTTCGGCTTTTTGATACAAGGTTTCATTATGCAGTTCAGGTTGGCCTATAACTCACTTTGTAGCCCAGGATGACCTGGAACTTGCTGCAATCCTCTAGTCTCAGCTTTTTTAGTGCTGGGATTACAGGTGTGCACCACCATGCCTGACCTGTCAGCATCTTGTAATGAAGAACTTTATACCAGTTTCCTTAGCCCAGGCTTTAAGATCAGCAGGTGGGGCGGCCATCTGTTGTGCCAATGTTTGTCATCTGAGAGCATTTATTCATTCAATAAACCCCTGGGATACAATGGTGACCATTACGAATGTGCTTATGCGATTATTTAATAAATGTGGTAGCATAAGGAGGAAAAGCTCATGCTGTGATGGAGTAGACAAACCTATTGGCTGGCTGGGGCCAGGGGACCTTACCCATTTGGCAAGGTCACATGAACAGTTTTTAGTTACATCTAGCTGAAACAGCTTAGTTTACCAGGACTGGTTCCATTTTGATTTTTCATCTGGTCTCTTGAGACCCAATCCAAAATAGTGGCTTTCTGTCATTTTTATTTAACAATATCCAGACATGGAGGTTTGGGATCATAAAGTATACATAAACTGCAGGCACTTATAATCCCAGCCTTTGGGAGGCTGAGGCAGAAGAATCACTGAGACTTTGAGGCCAGCCTAGACTACATAGTGAGATCCTGTGTGGAAAAAAAAAAACAAAAAATATTTGTAGTTAGGTATTTTCCTACCAGCTGTGAGAGCTACCCTTACCCCATCTCCTTCCAAAAATCTGGGTCTGTTAGATATGTAAAATTCTGTCAGGTGAGTGAGTGTGAAGTGGTATAAATATATTTTAACTCTTCATAGTGAAAAATTACAAGTATTTACATAGTAGAGAGAGAGAATAATGGACTTCTCTTTCCCTGTCATCAATTCTCAATGCTTACTGTTTTGTTCCTTTATAATCTACCATTGTTTTGAACCAAAGCTCAGACATCGTACTGCTTCATCTGTAAGCATTTCAGTATATATTTCTAAAAGACAAGCATCGTCCCTTGCTCTTGTCATTGTTTTGGTGTTATTGGGGATCAAAAGCAGGGCTTTGAACACGCTAAACACCTGTGATGACCACTGAGCCAATTCCCACCCAGGCCTATTCTCCTTATAAGCCTAACTATAAAAATCAGCAAATACTTCTAGATACCAGGAATATTTTTTACATATGATCAAATATTCAAGTAGTGTTCACATTTTCCCAATTACCTTTGTTATTTTTATACTTGATTGAATTATAATTGTGAATGGCTAAGATTTTTCTTAAATTTCTTTGAACCCACAAATACACCTTCCATTACTCCCCCCCCTTCCCTATATCTTAAAATTTATTGCTTAAATAAATCGGGTTATTTTCCTGCCAGTATTTCCCCAGTTTGGATTTTACTTGTTATTATCCCTATGGGTGTCATTTGTGTGTTTCTTGGTCCTTACTTTTACTGTAAGTTGGAAGTCAGATCAAGAACGAGTTGGCAAATTCTGCTCCATAGCTTCACTGTTTTGGATTTTTTTGGTGGGAGGTTTTGGAAATGGGACTTTACAGGAACACAGCCATGCCCATGTGTTTAGCATGTGTCTAGGATTGAATTGTTGCAGTAGAAATTATGTAACAGCACAGCCTAAAGTACCTAGCCCTGTAGAGAGATACTGCCAACCTCTGCTTTAAAAGTGCCAACCTCTGCTTCAAAGGCTTGATCAGATTCATGCTGGGTTGGGGGGGGACATTATTTCTTCATAGGAGGTGATACTTAATTCCATCTGGAATTGTCTGATTGTTTTCTCCTTTTTGTAGTATCATCAGATCAATTAATTCAGGAGGAGTCTCAAAATGGTGATCTTTTAAGTTGGTCCTTCCATTCTTTTTCCATTTTACTTACTGGAATAGTTCTGTAGAGACCTTGATTGCCTGAGGCATAGCTCTTATGGGAAAGACAGAATAAATGCTTGATTGTTTCTCTTTGACTCACCAGTTTTCAAAATAACCAATTGATCTCCTAACATCTCCCAAAGATGATCACTGAGGATTGTTCATGTGAATACTTATCATCATGGGTGTAGGAATTTAAGTATATTTGAAGGTTTTCAACCCATTGCAATTATTTTCTTTACTGATGCTCAAATTGTTGACTTTGGCCAACAAGGACCTCTTCAGGTCTCCCTGACACAACACCATCCTTGATTTTGGCAGTGGAAAATAGTATCAGTACATATTGTGCATTTTCAGCCCAAAAGCAGAATCAGCTATTTATTTTTCAAGGAAAATAAAATGTAGAGCTGACAGTGTACGCATTGATACTGCGCACTGCTCAGTAACGGGCTGGCTGTTGTTTCCAGACCTGGAAACAAGGGACAGACAGAGAGGTGGTAATCTAGTCTGTTTTCAGATCAGTTACCTTAAAAATTCACACTAAAACTTCGGATTGAAATCCAGGATTCTGGGCTGGGAGTGTAGCTCAGTGGAAGAGCACTTGCTTACTGTTTGCAAGCCCTATCACCACAAAAAATATCCAGAATTATTTTTTTGTTGGTGCATTTTAGATATTCATAATGATAATATTCATCATAGGGAATTTGTACCTGTACACGATGTATTGTGCTTCTTCCTTTTTTCCCATTTCTCCTCCTCTCCCTTCAAGCCCTTTCCCTTCCTTATTGGCAAAAGCTTTGTTTCCCTAGAATCCGGAATTATAAGGTTTTTATGTAACTCTTTCCCTCTTTATTTGCAAATCCTTCATCCCACACCAAAAGCCCTGGTCCTCAAAAATACTAACATCACTGGCTTGCTTTATCCCATCCCATTTCCCAACAATCTCAGAAAAACAAGGCCAATAGCAGAAAACAGCCAGCTCTGTTTTAAATATCCAAGTAAAAACCTCTGAAAGTTAAAGTGGGAAGGAATTGAACGACAAGGGTCTGTGCTGACCCCGTGAGACTGCCTGGCAGTTTGCATTACGGCTAGAACTTTTATTACTATATTTTGCTGGTCAAGATTCTGTTCTTCAATATGGTAAACTTCTAGAATCATAGTCCTTGCCCTCTCTGAGCTCACCGTTTTCTAGAGTGGAGGAAGCGTCGGGTCACAGCAATGTGGGCTAGTGCAATCACTGCCAGGCTTCCGTTTTTCTCCCCAGTGTATGAGGATAAGAAGGGAATCTTGGACAAGTGGAGTCACCCCTGTGAATGCCTTCCTTATCTATTAAAAAATGGAGTACAGGAGCTGGTCTGGATTTTGGCCACAGCAGCTTCCTTTCTGTTCTCCAAGCACATCTGCCCGAGGGCATGGCTACCTCTCTCTGCGCTCTTTCCACCATTCCAGACCACCCGCAGAGTCACCTGCGTGAAGCGGGCCTCCCGGACTACATGCTCACGCTCATCCTCGTTCCTTTACCACCTCAGCTTCGTTCTTTGTGGCGTTCTTACCTGTCTAACCTACGGACTTGTTTACATCTGCACCCCCTTTGCCTAGCATGTCAGCTCAGGAAGTCGGGTTCTTGACTCTCTTGTCCATTGGTGCCTTCCTAAGAATGAAAACAGTGCCAGCCACAGGATGTTTGTTGAATGACAATGCCTGTTGAATAAATGAATGAATGAATGAATGAATGCCACATGAGCGGATAAACTAGACAGTCTCCAAACCTGCTTTCCGCATTAAGCCAAGGATACATATTTTATATAGTGAGTGTAGAATCACAGGCATGACTAGTTTCACAGATGAAGAAACTGACGCAGTGAATGATCTGCCACAGTCCTCACTGACAAGGCAGTGGTATAGTCCAGCACCATTGTATGAGGTGTCAAAGGAAGAGCCTTGGGTTTGGATCCTTAAATCCCCTCACTGCCAACCCTCCTGCCTAGAGGGCTGTGATCTGCACATGTCCCTTTTCCTTGGCGTAGAATTTTCTACCTGAAAAAGAAGCCTATAAATCACTCTGGTCCCAGGCTCTTGTGAGCAGTGGAGTCGGCTGGTGGTGGTGAGAAAGGAGGCCCAGCTCCGAGGCTGTGTAGGAGGCCGAGTCCACCAGTTGTTTACTCACCTGGGTTCCTGGTCTGCCCTAAGCCTGGGGGTTCTCACCTGTGCAGGTAAAGAGGGAGGAGGAGTCTTGCTCAGCCAATGAGTGGTGGCAGCTCTCTTAAAGGCACCAGCAGCTAGCTGGAAATGCCTGGCAACCTGGAGAGATCCCTCACCTCTGTGCCAGGAGACAGCCTCGTGCCTGGATGTCACTAAGCCCTGCACAGGCACCGTGAGCCCAAGGCTTGGTTGCTGCACGGCCCGGAGGGACCTTTTTTTGGGGAGACCTTGTTCACCTGGCACAGAGCCAACTTTCTGAGAGGCTCCATGCCTAGCAGCCCTGGCAGGCTCCCAGCGAGGAAAGACGGCGTGGCTTTGGCAGTTGCCCCCAGGAAGGAGTCTACATGTGACAGGAGGAAGCCAGGTCTCTCTCCCTGTCTTGACCCACTTGAGCAGCCACGGTGAGTCCTGAGGCCTCCAGCTTCCTGAACCTCAGAAGGGGCTGGTAGGGCAGGGATGATGGCTCTGTCAAGGGGCAGAAAGCTTGGGAGCTGCTCCTTGCCCTGGTCTGTGACCTTGGACAAGTCACTCCAGCTCTCTGAGCTTTACATGCCCCGTCTGGGAAAATGAGAGGCTAGGTTCCTAGGTCTGCTTTGCCCTTTTTCTGCTTTCCTGTCACTCCCCTTGTTCTGCAGGATTTCTGCCTGTTGCACAGTTAAGTGCTAATGGGCTTTCCCCTTCATCGTGAATGGTGGCCCGGTAGTAGCCAGCCAGTGTTTTCTGGTCAGCAGGGACAAACCACAGAGCTGGTGCAAATTTTGCCAAAAGCAGGGAAATGTGATGTTTCCGTTTGTCTGTATGGTCTTGTCTGGAGTCAATATCTGATTTTCATTTGACCTTTTGAAAGAGAAGAAATAAGGGGCCTGTGAGGAATATTCAGAACATGAGGACCCCAAGAGGGAAACCCCTCAGTATCCCTCACACAGGGTTATAGGAACACCAGGTACAAATAGTGCTGCTTTGGCCTCATACGTGGGCCCTGTTCTTGAAAGGGGGCCCTCAGGCGTGAAAACATAAGATATGGGCTAGACTGTTTGCAGAATCCCCCACAGGGGTCACCTACCTCTGGCTGAGTCTTAGAAGCAGAGATGGGAGAGCTGAGATCTGCTTTGGCCTCTCCGGGCCATGGCCAGGCCAGTGGTGGGAACAGGCAGACTCAGGGTATAACACTTGCAGGCCAGGAATATATAGTGCCCATGGCTTGTGCTAGGAATCAGGAAACAGGGCTACAGTCCTGGTTCCATACTGAGGAGCTTAGTGACCCCAGGCAGCTTGCCTACCCACTCTGCAGATCAGTGTTCCCAGGTACAAAATGGGGATTTTAATTCTGTCATTCTTGCCTACTGGGGTTATTCTTGGGGTCAAATAGTGTATGTCAGGGAAGCTTAGACTGCACATATTTTAAAATAAACATAAAGATCTAAACAACAAATGCAATTTAGAATTGATACCAGCCTGGGCTACAAAAGAAGCTCAAGGCCAGACTGAACTGCATAATGAGACCCTGTCTCAAAAAAGATGAGAAAAAAAAAAGATAGAATTGATAAAATCAGAATGTCAATGTTTTGTAGAGTATGACCTTTGTGATGGCTTTTATGATCGGTCATTGTTGTTAGTAATTATGTGATGAGGAATTCCTCGGATGGAACCACAATAGCTCATGGTTTAAATCCTTTTAGGTTTTTTTGGTTGTTGTTTTTAAAATACTATTTATCAGTTGGGCATGGTGACACACACCTATAATCCCAGCACTTGGGAGGCTGAGGCAGGAGGATCCTTGCGAGTTTGAGACCAGCCTGGGCTACAAAGTGAGTTCAAAGCCAGCCCAAACTGCATAGTGAGACCCTGTCTCAAAAAGACCGAAAAAAAAAAAAACAAACCAAACACTATTTATCAAAACTTTTCAGAATGTGGAATCATAAGAAGGGGGAAATAGTCGCAGAATTTTCTCATGACTCTTGGGAAGGAAACCAGGCCCAGCATGTGGCCGTGGTCAGGGAGGCAGCGTGATCAGAGGTTAGACCAGGCACTTTGGAGTCAGACTGTCTTGGGTTCAAGGTCACGCTGCAAGACCTACTGGTGAACTTGGGTGTAAGTCACTTTTGTTTTCAAAGTCCCTTCTGTTCAGTCATTTGAGCTTAAGCCAGCCTGTTCTCTCCTCCCTGCAGCTCCCTGCTAAGAAAACAAATCTCAGGGAATGCTGACTTCAAGGACTGTGGCAGCCTTTTCTCCCAGGGGAGGCAAAGGGAGCAGGAGGTAGAGTGAAAACCACAACAGTTTCCAGGAATAGGGAATGTAGGAACGTGTGCACATGCATGTTTGCTAGTGCACATGTGCACAGGAGCAAGTGAATTTAAACTCCAAAAATTCTTTGGCCTCTGCAAGGTCCTGCTCGCTAGCCTCTTGCTGTGGGGTGAGCTGCTATTCTAACCCGCACTGGGAAGTCACAGCTGCACCCCAGGGAAGGCTCCTAAACACCTTTCCTTGGTAACCAGCTTTGGCATCTGAGAATCCTCCCAAGGGTGGATGCAGGTTATGTGTGTAAGGGTTGATATGTTTGTCACCTTGAGAAGTTTAAAAGCTGAGCAGGGGGCCAGTGTCCTCACTTTGTAAACATCCTGAGCTTGTTGAAATAGAGGGCAGGGAGATGGCCTGGGCAGATAGCTGGCATACAATGTAAGGAAAAGAGGCTTGCTGATCTCTATTTTGCTGTTGTTGCTTGTGCTCTCTTCTGCTGCCTTGAAGTGTTTCCCCTCTGCCATGTGCCACCCTGCCTTGGAGCCAGCTAATTACGAACTGAAACTTCCACAGACTGTCAGCTAAATAAACCTTTCCTACCTTAATTTTGGGCATCAGGTATTGTGCCTGAGCAGTGAGAGAAAGGTAACCAACACAATGTGAATATGTTTGAGTGTTTTGGATATCTGAGTGGGAACTCTGGGCACACTGAGCCTCCGCGCCTTGAGATGGATACATGTAGGTGCAGTGTCGAGGGGGTCTCTCCAGACCCCACGAGTGAAGCTTGGAGACACTTTAGTGGAGTAACTGCAGTGATTAAGCACCTACTATAGGCTAATAGTTGTGCGAGGTGTGTTAAACTCGTTACAACATTTGGCCAGCCAAGGTGGTGCACACCTGTAAGCCCAGCACTCCAGGCCGAACCAGGAGGATTGCCATGAATTTGAGGCCAGCCTGGGCTACATAGTGAGTCTGTGTGGCTCACTTGCACTTGCTGAGTGTGAATTACCTCAGGAGAGCCAGTGTGGCTCACTCTTTGCCTCCATCACTGCCTGGTGACCCTTGTGATATGGGACAGCTGGGGAGAGGAAGGTCCTGGTGGCACATCATGATAGGGCATCACTTCCCAACACTTTGATCAAAGAGTGTGAGTTCCACCTGTCTCCCTTCCTTCCTCTGCCATAGACCTGACTGAGCCATGGGAGCTCTGCTGAGATTTTAGCATGCAGGTGTCCTATTCTGATCCCATTTTTGCTCTGGAGTACGTGCAAGAAAATACAAAAGCCTAGCTGAGAACATCTTTCTGTGGGTCAGAGGTCAGAGATAGCCTTCTTTACCAGTCTTCACCATCTGTCTGGTGTCTTCCTTGGGTTTCTGAGATCAGGTCCCTAGAGCCATGGAATATAGGAGGTGGAAATGTAGGCGGTACTTCAGGTCCAGCTCATTTAGTACAGTCCTAGCAAATGAGTCTTGTTTCACTTGTCATGTCTGATGCAGTAGCAGTGTTGGAGCTGCATCCAGGCATAGAATAATCCGATCTGTGATCAATAATGTCTGCTGCAGACATGGCAAGGGGAAACAGCAGAAGTGCCAGAGAGGTGCTGTCCCTGAGCAGGCCAACCCTCCCGTTATGTGGGTATCAGAACGGCTCTCCAGGTAGGAAGGTGATTTGCTCAACGTCACACAGGAAGGCCAGGCAGACGCAGAGGTGGACCCAGAAGCAGGGCCTCTCTTTCTGGGGGGACATTTTTGAGACAGGGTCTCGCTATGCAGTTCAGGCTGGCCTTGAGCTCACTTTGTAGCCCAGGCTGGTCTCGAACTCACAACGATCCTCCTGCCTCAGCCTCCCAAGTGCTAGGATTACAGATGCATGCCACCACGCCCAGCATGGCCTCCCTTGACTTGTAGCCGTGCTGCTTCTGCTCTCTTTGCTCAGAGAAGAAACAGACACAAGGTGGGTGTGAGGGGCGGGACTGGGCCCCAGGAGTCCTTGGGAGCACAGCAGAACTGGGGGTGAAGGAATTCAGTTCTGTGCCACTAGACTGAGCCCTGCAGCCTGGCCTGCCGGCTTCTGCTCCACTTCTCAGAGTCCCCTTGCTCCTGCCCCAGTTTCCTGTCTCGTTTTCCTTGGGCAGAGAGTGCACACTGGAGCAGAGGGGCCTCTGGGGATCCTGGGCCCTAAATACCCTCTGTTGGCATCCTCTGGCGGCCTCCCTGGCTGCCTGTCTTCAGGAAGAGAAGTCCTAGGCAGAGGTTCTTAACCATACTGATGCCATGGAACTCATCTGGCCATCTCGGGGAGCCTATGGAGCCCTTCCCAGAGGGTCTTTAAAAACTATAAAATAAAATATATTGGACAACAATGGAAAGCAATCATAATGAAATACAGTTACCAAGGTCTTTTCATGATCATGACGTAGTCTATGTGCTTCTTTCCTAAGGCATTAAAAATGAGGTCCGGTGGCAGATATATTAACTATGGTGACTTTAAAGTGGGGCTGAGGGCCAGGGATATAGCTCAGTAGTGCACCACCTGCCTGGCAAGCGTAAGCTCGTGAGTTTGATTCCTTTTACTAAAAATAAATAAAGTAGAGCTGAGCATACATGACATCTTGAAAGGTTCACAGTGACTATTGGATGATATGAAAATGTCTGATTTCTCTTGGTGACACAGTCACAGGAGCTGCGAACCCTACGAGGGCACAGGGCTTACATTCCTAATGGAACCAAATGTTTGGCTTGAGTTAGAACTTAGTGAAAATAAAAATGGAATGTTTTCGATCCAGGTTCAGAGACATCCTGCATTCTATCTGTGGACCTGAAAGCTGCTCAAGCTTGAGTCTGCTAGGAGCGCTGGGGACTTGTGCCCCAGCTGTCGTGAAGGGTGCCAAGATGAGGGGGATGCTGGACAAGCAGGGTCACTGCACAACTGGATAACCTTGAAGCCACCGTCTCTGGGTCAGTTTCAGAAGATTCTTGTCTAGTTGGGTCCATTTCAGTGATTCACGTAAGATTCCATTTTTTTCTTAAGAATGTAGAAATGAATGTAGAAAACCTTCACTGGCCCTGCTGGCCCCGTCAGCAGAGCCAAGAGAAGTAAAGGTGTCTCCTGTCACCATTTGGTAGCAGGTGGGAGGGTGGCAGAGGAGGCCGGGGAGAGGAAGGGCCAGCGCTCAGGTGGCCGAGCTCCTCTGTCCGCCCTCCGGCCAGCTGTCTCAGGGAAGCAGTCTTCCACGGCCGAGTGCACGGCCAAGAGCCGGCAAACCTGGATTTGAGGTCCTGGCTCTGCCAGTGTCACAAACTTCTTATCTGCAAAACAGAGACAATATTCCTGAATGTTGAAACAACCAAATGAGAGAAACCTGTAAGAGGCAAGAAGCACCACTGAGGGAATTTTAATGCCTGACTCCCTGCTCTTCCTTCTGTCTTTGCTGTCCCTGCTGCTTCGTCACAATTGTTGTTCACACTTCTCTGACAGTCCCCTTCGCTCGCTGCTCCATCTGCCTCGCTGTTCTGCAATGTCCTTGGTGTCACCTCACTGCCCACAAGGCCAAGTCCAGGCCCTGCAGAGTGTGGCAACCCACCCTCCACACCATCCGCCGCCAACGGCCTCACGCTCGCCCTGTGCCCAGCACCCTGCTCTCCCGCTGCGGGAAGGCTGGTGGGCTCCTCCTGCAAAGTCTTCCCGGCCTTCTACATTGTTGCACGTAATCATGCAACCCCATAATAAGCCGAGATAATGAGACTGAAGGGGCTGCTTCATCTGAGGCTCGTGCGCTAAAGAGAGGAAGCTGAGCAAAGAGCAGATTCAGAGGAATTCGGTTAGTATGGACAGGGGACAGGTGTGAGCCAGATGGGTTCTTTCCAGAGACTGGTACCTAGCATGTGGAGAGAGCTGATATCATCTGCACAGTCAATGGAAGCCTACCGTTCTCATGCTTATTGGAACCCCAGTCACCAAGAACAGAATGCAGCCCAGCATTCCAGAGGGGGAATTCGTAGAATCTCTGATTCCTAGAATGTCAGACTTGGAAGAGAGCTCATAGATCTTGCCTCGAGCTTAAGTCCTCCCTGCTTTAGACAGGAAAATAAAGCCCAGAGTGGTGGAACGACTGGCCCAAGGTCACACAGTGAGTTGGAGGCCAAGTCTGGAGTGGAGCCAACATCTGATTTTCTTTTCAGTCTTCATGTTCTGGACTCAAAGATCTGGACTTCCACCAGGAGATTGAATAATTTATCTGGGATAGATTTATAAACAGTGGGTTAATGTGTCACTGCAGGGCAGTGTGACTATTGGCTCTTACCAAGAATTGTAAACATCTTAACCCAATGTCCTCAGCTGCAAGACATGACAAGTTACAAGTGTGCTGTGATGTACAAGCTCTTGAGCTATGCGTGGCTAAATGGAGGCTAGGGCACCTGGAGCCCCCAGCCCTGCTGGGACAGTCACCTGTAGGCCTCAGATAGCTTCATAACAGCCCCTGGGCACCCATCCATATGTTAGCATGTACTGTGAAGGGGACAGTTGGCGAGCACTGCATTAACTTCAAAGTACCCTGGAGTCATTTTAGGGTGCTGAAATTTGAGGGGTGTGGTGAGCAGGGTTGGGAAAGGAAGACTCTGAAGACCCATGTTCTAGTAAGATTCATGTAAGAGCTGGATGTGGTGGCTCATGCATATAATCCCAACACTCGGGAGGCTGAGGCAGGAGGATCCTTGTGAGTTCGAGAACAGCCTGGGCTACAAAGTGAGCTCAAAGCCATCCTGAACTGCATAGCGAGACCCTGTCTCAAAGAGACCAAAAAAAAAAAAAAAAGATTCATGTAAGATTCCATTTTTTCTTAGAAGTTCCCCTTGTTTATGTTTGAGGGGTCCCTTCAGAATCCTTTCATATTCTACCCCACTTCCTTCTTAGTTATGTGTTGAGGGGCAGGAGAAAAAAGAGGAACCATATATTGTACCTCATTTGATCTTTCAAATAGTTCTACCTGTCAGTGTTTTTATGAACCCTGTGATACAGGTGAGGAAACTGAGATAGGGAAATGAAGGGACTGAGCCAAGGTTTCACAACAGCTAAAAAGCAGTGCCTTTGAAATTTGAACCCAAGTCTGTCTGCTCTGAATTCTGTGCTTTTAACTCCTCTATCATTTAGGCCTGTTTGCGGTTGATCAAGAGACAGAGATTTGGGGCTTTTTGGGTCTGCTTTTCCAGCATCAAGGCTGCTGAGTCTCCCTCTGACCCCAACTGCCAGGCTATATGAAAGACTTCAGAAGAAGAAGTACACACAGGAGGGGCCAGAAGAGCCTTAAGCAGTGACGGCAACCCAGCCCCTCACCTGCCGTGGTGATATGAGATTATCAGCAGGACTTGGGAGGGTATTTGAGTGCTGCCTGAGAGGAACCAGGGTCCCTTCAGAATCCTGTCAGGAAGGGCAAGGTGGTGAGATATCACTGGTTGCTGTGATACATCTGAAACTTACAGGAAGAATGCTGGAACCAGGCCTCTTATTCACCATGCTAACCCTCCCTTAAGTATTAACGCCTCTGTATGGGTCCATTTATGCCGCCAGGCACTTTTATGCATGTTGCCTTGCACAAGCTTCCCAACAGTCCTGTCTTCAGGAGCACTTGTTATTATGGTATTTTACCAGGTGAGGAATCTCAAGTTGTGAGAGTTCAAACTATCCAAAGCCACACAGTTGATAAGAGACAGAGTTGGCATTTAAACTTAGGTCTGCTGGATTCCCAAGTCCATGTTCTTAACCATTATAGTGTAATCTGGCAGGGTGGGGGAAAGCACAGTTCTGATTCTGCATTCAAGACTCAGCTAGATCATTAACTTCTTAGTGGATCAGAGTCAGGGGACCTTTGGGCAAGGCTTTTCTGGATCTAATACCTAGTACTATAGCAAGGTAATACCTTTTCTCCCTACAGCTTCAGAGTTAAAAATTGAAAAAAAAAATTTGGAAATTATTATCCACTGAAGACTTAAAATAAGGGAGGCCTTAGAGAACCACAGAAGCAAGATTCTAAAGAGAAAAGAAATGCAGGAAGATAAGCTCCATTTTTAGATGCCATTTTCCCTCACAGAGCATATGCTATTTCTCAAAGAAAGGCAAAGAAGGTGGCGATATTGCAAGACTGGTGTATAAAATGGATTTCAGTATCCACAAAGGAAGGGAATCCCTAATAAACATACGGGGCTTTCAACGACAGCCCTTGAAGAAAAGCACTCTCAGAGTAGAGGTGGATCAGAAATAGAGCAGCCCTGGCAACACTGAAGCCCAGCATCATCAGTTTGTTCCCTTATAGGACCTCCCTGTACAAAGCAGAAGAAAAATTTCTCTGAACGAAGATAAGAACAATCAAAAGCTTCAGATTTTCCTATAATTTTCTCATAATCATACATGGCATGCAGTTAAGATTTAGCTGACCTCTTATAGACAAGAGCCAATCGTTAAAGACCAAGACCAAAAAAAGGCAATAACAGCAGGAGACCCAGATACTGGCATTATTGGATACGGCCTATTAAACGTATGTGGTTAAAAATCATAGGTGGTTGACAGAGTGCAAAAATTTAATGAGAAAATGAAGAATATCAGAAAACTAGAGTCTATTCAGAAGAATCAAATGAAAGTTCTAAGCCTGAACTACAATACTTAAATCAATAATTAACTAAGTAGATTCACTGTATATTAACACAGCTTAAGGTAAAATTAGTGAACTGAAAGACAAGTCAGTCGTAAGTATCCAGACTGTAGTACATATGATACAGAAAAGAGTCATGCTGAACCTGGTGAAAATGTTGAAATGTGAATAATTCAGAATAATTGAAGTCCCATAGGAAGAAGGAATTGGGAAAGGAGAGGAGAGAAGCCAAGGCGAGAAAGAAGAAACTAAGTGAAACTATAAGCAACATCTTGTGATGGTCAATGACTAAGAATCATTGTAAATCCCAAGTAGAACAAACAGAAAAAAAAAAAAGAAAACTGAATTAGGGCCTATTATACTGTAACTGCCAGACAAAAGGTAAAGGGAAAATCTTGAAGGCAACAATAAAACTGATAACTTCTCAACAGAAAAAATAGAAGAAGGCGGTGGAGTGGTAGTCTACAAATGATGAGTGAAAATCCATGTTATGTGAGTTTAGATTAATGGTTCTCAAGTTTTAGTTTTTTAATTTTTTTCAAGTTTTAATATGAGTATGAATCACTGGGAGGTGAGAAGAAAGAGTGTTAAAACTTTGGATTCTCAGATCTCACTCCATATCTTTGGACTTAGCAGCTCTAGAGCAGGGCCAAGATTACTTTCCACAGCAATGTGTCTAAGAATTCAGAAGCTGAGAATTCATGAGAGATTGTTGACAGCGATGGCTGTGATAATCCTTCCTATTCCTGTATGGCCCCCTGTAGTGTGACTTCATCATTCAGGAGATAGATTCTATTTTCCCCCCTTCTGAATCTTGGCCCCCGTTATGGCCTACTCTGAGTTACAAATAGGAGTGGGTTGAGATGATGTTTTTACATCTGAGTCTGCACCTCAAACGGGCTTGCACTGGTAATTACCCTGAAATTTAGTTGAACCCCTCCTGCTGGAGATGGGAAAGGAGGGAGGGAGAGAACAGTAACAACCACTAGATGTGTGAGTAAGTGTGAGTGAGAGATCAGTGTTTGGGTTCAACAAGGAGAGAGAAACTACATAATACTTTGACCAGGCAATAGAGAATTAGGGTTGGAACAATGAGGGACTGACTTATGAGAGAACTCTAAAAGAGCATAGAAATAGCAGATGTAAGGACCCACTACTAATCATGGGGCTGATGGACAGCATTTGAGGAGGGGCATCCCCAAGACTGACACGAAGGTGTTTTTGGTTATGACTCACTACACAGCAAAGAAGTTGTCATGGTACCACCTCAGGCCTGTGGAACTTGGTTAAAGTCATCCCCTGGAAGGTGCTGAAAATGTGCTTTCTCAGGTAGGAGGGGAAACCATTCACAGGGTAAGATTCTTGGGCACGCTATTGGCTGCCAGATGCTGCCGGCTGCTGTGTGATATGGGAGTCTGGAGCTGGGCCTGACAAAGCTGAAGGTCTTATTATCCAGCAAGGGAAACACACATTTCAAGGACTCAGATCCTTTCCAATGGTGCAGGGAGAAGGGGTCAGTTTGGAGCTAAGACAGTAAATCAATAACCAGAACAGACTGTCTTGAACCAGCCAGCCAGCCAATCTGCATGACCACAACTGCATGAATGACCCTACAGAAGTCTAGCAGAAGGCACCACCTCAATTTGGGCCTTTCTGTTCTGTGTGGTCACTGTCACTGTAACCTCCAGACTCTTCAGGTTACCAAGTCCCTTGATGATGTCATCACCCATTTTTTTGGAAGACAGGCCCAGGACACTGATGTGTGGCGCCAGAGTAGACACGGTGCCAGCCTCAGCAGTGGCACCCTTCAGGAACATGACCTTGATCTGGCTGGGCTTGCATTTGGGTGGCATGGTGAAGGTGGCTGGTGCTGGACAACCTAAGAAAGTTGTACCTTGGCCTCCTCCAAGCTGAAAGCTGAAAGCACCTTGATAATTTTTACCAGGAGTTTATGCTGTTCTAACCTCACCCATGTGCCCTAACTCCCTTCCAGTCACTACCCATGTCCCCAGGTAAATGCTGTTCTGAGTTATTCCAGAGGTTAGCTTTGCCTGGTTTGGCATTTTACATCAGTGGATCGTACATTATGTTCTTTCTTGTATCTGGCTCCTTTTGCTCAATATTATGTTTATGAGGTTCATCCATGTTAATACCTGTACTTGTAGTTTCTTTTCACTGCTGTATAGCTTTCAGTTTTTGAATATACTATAATTTATCCATTTTACTGATGTGTATTTAGATGTTTCCATTTGGGGGCTATTATGAAAATTGCTATTTACATTATATCTTTGAGAGAACATATTTATGTATGCATCTCTGTTGGTTATGTCTATGAACAGAGTTATGTACTGGGTTATGGATCATCTATATAGTGTATTGACATTTTTTAAAAATCAAAATTTAAGACTGGGCGTTGTGGTGCATGCCTGTAATCCCAGCACTTGGGAGGCTGAGGCAGGAGGATTGTTGTGAGTTCGAGACCAGCCTAGGCTACAAAGTGAGCTCAAGGCCACTTAAATTGCATAGCGAGACCCTGTCTCAAAAAGACAAAAAAAAAAAAATCAAAATCAAAATTTAAAATACCATGCTTAGACTAATCACAATCATGTTGAAGGAAAGAAAAAAAAAAATACCTGTGCAGGGAGTATACAGATACCAGAAGAAAAAAACAGAAACAAAATGTTGGCCAAGCACGGTGGTGCACATCTGTAATCCCAGCACTCTGAGAGGGTGAGGCAAAGGGTTTGCAAGTTCCACGTGGGCAATTTTGTGACTCAGTGAGACACTGTCTCAAAGAAAGGGGTGAGGGGCTGGGGGTGTAGCTCAGTGTGAAAGCCTTGAGTTCAACCCCAAGTACAAAAAAAAAAAAAAGCAAAACAAGACACACACAAAAAAATGTAGACATGGTTGATGTGTAAAGAAAACAGGAGTGATTTTTCCTCTTGACATTCTGCATCTCTCAATAATGGTGTAATAACCATGCAATATTTTTATAGTCAGCAGGAACATTTAATCCCATTGATCTCCAAAGTCTTGTTTAAATGCCACTTCCCCTCCAGTAGGCTTAGCATCCCCAGCCAGCGTCCAGCCCCTAGAGCTGAACCACCTGCTGTAGGAGCAAAGAACCTTGCCTAAGAGTGTGCTCCCCTATAACCAGACATATTGCATTAGCAACTCATTTATCTTAAAAGAGCAGGCATAGAAGCCATGGACAGATTGTCCTTCAGCAAATCACCGATAGAGGAGGCATTCTGAACAGCTCGTTCAAGAGGGAGGAAGTTTTGGTAAAACACATAATCTCCCAAGTGTAATAAGATGAGCAGATAGATCGAAGAGGGCAGGGGTGGGAAGATGAAGGGAGAAGCAAAATGCGGGAGCCTCGGTTTTGCATTACTAACTGTGTCAGTTTCATCAAGTTACTGAATGTCAGCTCCCTGTCTGTCATCCTGGATGAGAGTGGACTAACTTCCAGGATGGCAAACAGGACTCCACTCTGATTAACTGGCATTGGCTACCTAGAGTTCTCCATTGAGAGAGATCCTCAGGACAAGTCCAGGCTTTGTGGCAAAGAACGCTGTGACTGGTTAATCATTTCTACCACGAACAGGGTATTTGAAATTGGGATTATGTTTATTTGATATTTGTCTTTTTTTGGGCAAATTACTCTGAGAGTCTTTCCAGCCCTATGTGTGGAGTTCCTAGGTTTCCGTCTATTCAGGTAGCTGGTGGGCATAATAGCCATCCCACAGGCAATTTTCAAAATTCCGAAGGGGAAGAAATTTTAATTATCTTCTAAAACCATAGACTTTGTCTCCAGCAGTGAATGTGATATATATTTAAATAATCTGTGAGACTCTCAGAGCTCCTCAGAGATAGAAATGTCTGCATACAAAGTGTTAATTACATCCTCATAATCATTCTTTGGAGATAGGTTATATTGTTACAATTACCATGTTGGACGGTCATTTATCTCTTTACATTGCTTTCCCTGGTAGTTGAAGGTGGTCTGGGGAGGTGGACAGACATCTGTTCTGGTTAGTTCTGGGTCACAGTGTATGATCTTTTAGATGATTGATACATTCTATTTGTCAGACTTTTGCTGAGGATTTTTGTATACTCACTAGGGAGACTAGCCTATAGTTCTTTTGGGTTTGCTTCTTGTCTAGTTTTGGTTTTTTTTTGTTTTGTTTTGTTTTTTTTGTGGTACTGGGGATCGAACTCAGGACCCTGCGCTTGCTAGGCAAGCGCTTATTCCACTGAGCTATATCCCCAGCCCCTTCTTGTCTAGTTTTGGAATCAGGGTAATACTATCTTCCAAGAATGATCTGGGGAGTACTCGTACCCTCTTGATTTCATTGAAGAGTTCTAGGAGTATGGGTCTTAGCTCTTTCCTCAAGTTCCTGTGGATTTAGCAGTGAATCCACATCAGAAAAACAGAATGAGCCCAATTAAATAACCTAATGATGCTCCTCAAGGTCCTAGAAAAAAAAGTGTAATCTCAGTTGGAGTATGTACGAGGAAGGAAACTAAAAATAATCAGAGTGGAAATCAGTGAAATGGAGCCTTAAAAAAACAATACAAAGAATCAATGTATCAAAGAGCAGGTTCATTGAAAGAAAGAAAAAAAAAACAGAGAAACCCTGGTTGGTGGTAGCACACAGTGGAGGTAGTTTATAGATAAAGACAGTAAATGTCCTGAGTATGGGCACATGGGCACAGCCCACTCAGGGTCCCCTGGACCGTCTCTCATCTGTTGGCTCTGTCCGGACCGACCTGGAATATTGTGTGATGTGAGACTTCTGGAAGGAAGTTAACCTTTGTCTTACCTCTGTAACAAATAAGATACACTACAGTCATCAGGAAAGTGTTTGGGGTCCTATTTGATGAGTTTAAGGAGAGGATAGATTATAGCTATAGCTGTTAAACAGACCCAGAGGGTGACGAGTGAGTGTAGCATGCTGGTCTAGCAACACTATCCAGCTTTCAGGAGCACATTGTAGAGAGAGACCACCGAGGGTGTGAACAAAGGACTGACATTCACGTGTGAGTGTGCATGCACTACCTAACGTGTGTTTTCTCATCTCAGGGCACTTGAGAATAACACTTACTACTTGTACCTATCTCGACGAATAGGAAATAATTCATAAAAAGCACCTGTTTCTTATCCTACATAGGAAATATTACTATCTAAAATTAATAATTAGAAATTGTCTTGGTTACTTTACTCTCACTGCTGAGCCAAAATACATGACTCCCAAAATTAAGGGAGGAGGGAGGGCTGGGGATGTAGCTTCACAGCACAAGCACCTGCCTGGTAATAAGCATAAGGTCTTGAGTTTGATTCCTGGTACAAAAGAAAAAGTGCATTCTAAAGTTAAGGAAAGAAAGGTTTACTTAGCTGACATTTTGTGGAGGTTTCAGTCCACACTCAGCTGGATCCAAGGCAGGGTGGCACATGGCACAGTGGCAACAGTTCAAGGTGGCAGAAGATAGCAAAAGCAACAAGAGCAAAAAGTGAGGAAGAGTTAGCCTCTTTCCCTCCTGTATTTTCTAAGCAGGCTGCCACCATGCTCACCATCTCGGTGCCCTCCTCCACCACAGGGTGTGGATGTTTACAAAGCGAGGACCCTGGAGGATCCTGGCTCTATGCTGAGTTGCTTAGTTAAACTTCTAAACTTCTGGAGTTGACACAGTGTATCAACCATGACAGCAATGACTGTGACGTTTGTTATTTTACTAAGTGGCTGAGGCATTCCCATAAAAAAAGAACACAGGTCAGCCAAACAAACAAAATTAGCACTCAGGAGTAATCATTGGTGATCTTTTGAGGTGTGTCCTAATGAAAATAATGTATGTGTTTAAAATAGAAAAGGACAAAAAGTCCTAACGAATAAGTTAAAATCTATTCATTTTCAGTTTTTTACTGGTATATGTCCGCAATACACGCTGAGTACATTCATTACGGTGAATTAGTATGAATGCATTTCACATCTTGACCCTCTTTACTTTCCCTCCCTGCCCCTTCCTCTCATCTTCCCGTATCTTCAGGATCCTCTCCCTCTCTACAAAATCTACCTCCCTGTTCCTGACCCTCTATCTTTTGTTTTTCTCTTTAAATTATTTGTACCTTGGGTTGCTCATATAAGAGAAGATGTGATATTTAACTGTCCATGTCTCATTTATTTTACTTAGCATTATGGACTCAAGAGATGTCTATTTTTCTGCAAATGACTCAGTTCTATATTTCAGAGCAGTACTCCCTTGTGTACTTATACCTGTAATGGTTAGTACATTGTGTCAACTTGAGTTTAGAGGCTTAACTAAGGGATTCAGCAGGGAGCCAGGGTCCTCACTTTGTAAACATCCTCATCCACTGCAAGAGGAGGGCAGGGAGGTGGTGTGAGTGCTATACCCGCCTTAGCGGGTGGGGAGCCTGCTTATAAAATAAGGGAGGGAAAGAGGCTCTTTTTGCTCTTGCTGCTTTTGCTGTCTTGTGCCGCCTTGACTGTTGCCCCTGTGCCCTGCCACCTTGCCTTGGAGTCAGCTGAGTATGGACTGAAACCTTCACAAACTGGGAACTAAATAAACCTTTCTTTTCTTAATTTTGGGTGTTGGGTATTTTGTCCCAGCAATGAGAGAAAAGTAACTAAGACAATACCTCATTTTCTCTATCCACTCCTCTATTGATGGGCACTTCCAAGGTTCAGCTATTATGAGTTGTGCTCCTATACATGTGGGTACACAGGTGTGACTAATATGACGTCTTCAACTCTTCTGGGGAGATACCTAGAAGATGTATAGCTGGGTCAAATGGAATTTTTAGTTTTAGGTTTTTTGCAGAATCTCTATACTGATTTCCATGGTGGTTTTACTAGTTTACATTCCTATGAACAACATAGAGGGGTTCCTTTTGTCCCCACATCACCAACACTTACTGTGTTTTGAGTTCTTGATGATATTTCATACCTTTTGAAGTAAGAAGGTCTCTCAGTGTTGCTTTGATTTGCATTTCTCAAATGGCCAAAGATGCTGAAGACTTTCCTGTGTATACTGGTCTTTGTTTGAGAAGTGTCTATTTATTTCAGTTGCCCATTTTTGATTGAGTCTTTTCTTTCAAGGGCTTTTTTTTTTAGTTCTTTATATATTCTAGATACTAGTTCTAGCCAACCAGTAACTGACAAAAACTTTTTCCCATTCTGCAGGTTGACCCTTCACTCTGTTGATTGTTTCCTTTGCTGTGAAAAAGCTTTCTAATTTGATATAATTCCATTTGTTGATTGTTAGTATATTTCGAACAGGTTATTTTTAAACTATCTGGTTTTTGGAGAATAAGGAGGGGATCTATCCACAAATGTATTTTTGTTAATTTTTCAAAATTTTTATTTTTATTATTGTTGTAAGAAACATAACAAAATTTACCATCATAACCATTTTTAAGCAGAACTTTTTAATTTTGTTAAATGGATATTCTCTAACCATTAAAAAATAGCTTGTACAAGGCCCTGGGTTTAAAATCCCAGCACCACAATCAAAATGTGAAGTAGCTTGCCTTTATAACCACCATTCAACTTTCTGTCTCTATTAATTTCACTACTTTAGATAAATCATAAATGTGGAATCAGACAGTATTTGTTGGTTTGTTTTGGTTTATTTCGCTTAGCCTAATGTCCTCAAGGTATATCCATGTTGCAGCATGTGGTAGAATTTCTGTCCTTTTTGTGGCTATTCTATTATATGCGAATACCACGTTGTGTTTGTTTATCAGTGGACACTGGGGTTGTTTCTACCTCTTTGCTATTTGATTTTTTTTTTAATTTACAAACATAAAAGTACAAAAACATATTGACAAACAGACACCAATTATCATAAAAAATAGTACAATCACAACTAATCTATAGACAAGGTGATATGGTCTCAACAGTGGTTATTGCTTTATCCATTGATATCTTCGAATTGTAAATGTATGAACCCATATACAGACATGCAAATTTAGTCAGACAGTTAATCCTCTCAACAAC